>BDUI01000001.1:2604045-2621678 GCA_002335545.1 Apodemus speciosus | reverse complement strand
TGGTGGTGGTGATGGTGGTGGTAGTGGTGGTGGTGGTGGTATTAAACTGGGGAGGACCCCCAGGTCTCTAAATGGGACGCCCTCTAATCTGTTCCAGCCAACTGTTGCCATGGAAGATTACAGGCAAGAATTGCAAACTCTTGCTCTGTCCCAAGAGAAGCCATAACTTCATATTACTATATGAAATTGACCAATTTTTAATGTTGGCAACTAATTTGAATTAGTTGTGAGGTCAACAACACATACTGCCTGTGAGACATGTGGACCCCATGAGAATTGGAGGTTGTCTGTGGTGGTCCCTGCCTTGGATATTGCAAGAGCTGAGGGTAGATGAAGAAATATTCCACAAGTATATAAGATCTAGATGGCAAATGTAGAAATGTTGTTAAAATGTAGGCATTATGAAAGTACAAATGAAAACAAGCCTCCCCTAAAATCTTACAAAATGCATTGAAAACCAGTCACTTAAGGTGCCGGGAGCACCCTGGATGGCTAGAGCAGATCTGACTAATTTGCCTCAACGACACAGTTCTTCCTTCATGAGAATATCACGGGTTGTCTGTCACCTGAGTGTGTCCCTGAAACAGGTGTTGCAACCAGCTGGTGATGTGAGCCTTCAAAGAGATAGACCGTATGGCTGGCATGCGGCTCAGTGGTAGAGTCCTTGCTATGAGAGTAGGGCGTTGTGTTCAGTCGTTACACTGAAAACCAGGAAGAGGTGCTGCCTAATGAAGGTGGCAAGGCTGTCAACTTCAAAGGGGTTTCATAGTGTGAGCTTCTCTTGAGAGAATGAGTTGTTATAAAATAATGGCTCTTGGGTCTCTTCCTCCCCGCTTACAGCACTCTACTGTGACATCATCTGTCATGAGGTTTCCACCAAATGCTTAACTAATGGGATTACCAAATCTTGGAGGCTCCAAACCTGTGAGCTTAGTAAACTGGTTTTCTCTATAAGATGCTCACTTCATGTTTTGTTGCTGTGGTCGTTGTCGTTACAGCAATGGAAAATAGATTAATCGATCCACTTAGGATGGGCCCACTCCTATTCAGGATGGTGCTGGGAGCCAAAGGCTGTGAATGCAAGTGGGTGGCGGGAAACTCGGGACAGATGCTATTTCCTCGACTGACTGCTTACACTTCCTGTTTCCTCTCCTGTTCAGCCTGGGATGCTCCGGCTTCCTCGGATTCTGCAGTGTGTACTTACTGGTGGTCTGAACTGGATTCGTTTCTGCTCCCTTGCTGTGGTAGGTTTTGTTTTGTTTTGTATTCTTTTGTTTTGTTTTGATCAGTAGGAGCAAGGAGCACCTCATGGATGTGATGAAAAATGGCCGTGCTGCAGCCTCAGCCAATCGGCACTCTGAAAAGGTATCTTGGTGGAAAACCAGGGTAAGAAATTGATCTCTGTAATCAGTATCTTAACTGGGGTTACTATTGTGATGGAAGACCATGACCAAAAGCAATTTGGGAAGGAAATGGTTTAGTTCACTCACAGTTCCATATAACGGTTCATTAACAAAAGCTGGTGAGGATAAGAACTTGAGCAGGGCAGGAACCTGGAGGAAGGAGCTGATGCAGAGGCCATGGAGGGGTCCTGCTTACTGGCTTGCTCTCCATAGCTTGATTAGCCTGCTTTCTTACAGCACCCAGGACCACCATCTCAGGGACAGCACCACCCACAGTGGGCTGGACCCTCCCCCATTAACCATTAATTAAGAAAATGTCCTACATTGAGTCTTATRGAGGAATTTTCTCAGTTAAGGTCCCTTCCTTTCAGATGACTCAAACTTGCATCAAGTTGACATAAAACTAGCCAGGACAATCAGTAAGTGCATTTTGACAAAGGAGAAAGATAAAGCTAAGGGGATAAATTGATGTTTTCCCCCATCTCCTCCCTTTAAAAAACCCAGAGAGACAACAAACAGCCTTGTCCTTGAGCATTAACTTGTACCCACGTCTTCAAGCATTCAGTCGACAAGCATTCCCCAAGGCTTGCACAGCATGTGGCTGGCCATTCAAGGATGAGGTACTGTGGAGAAGAGCAGGCGTGTTCATTTTCTTCCAGGAGAGACATTTTATTAAGAAAAATAAGCAAACTAAACTACATTTGAAAGTACTTTTTAGTAAGTGGTTAAAAAACATTGCATGATACTGTGAGAAAAAAATAAATGACTTGAAGGCTGGGTGATTGAGCTTACTGGTAAAGGTCATGGCTAGCTTGAGGGTTTATTCCCTAGGAGCACACACATACACAACACACACACACACACACACACACACACTCATACATACACACACAACACACACACACACACACACACACACACAACTGTTTCTCAATCCCTATGTCTTATGATTCAGGTTCATGGTGTCTTCAGTGGTTCAGCCTTCCGAGGAAGTTCCGGAGGGTAACAAAGAGCAGTAGCATGTAACATTTGAGGGAGATCTATGGAGCCCCATGCCCCAACAACCCCAAAAGAGGTAGTCCATATCTATCTGTTCCTGGACTTTTTCTTTGGAAGCCATTGATGGCTTACACACTCCATTACAGAGTCATTCCATTTACCCCACCCTTTGACATACGTAGACATTTTGAGAAGTTTCTACAGTAGCAGATAGAAAATCTTAACTTATAAAGAATGGATGCCACGCCTGAGGCGCACCGCAGCAATAACATTCAGAGAGAAGTACAGACAAGAAGGACAAACTCTGAGGTGAATGGAAGTCGTCAATGTTGATTAACCTGAGCTGTGATTGGTAAGTTATGCATCTGACTGGGTTGTGTCTAAGGAAACTCAACCAGGCTCACCGATGTGCTATTCTGGGAAAAGGAAGACAGACTCCTCTCTTAAGCTGGCCCCAAGAGGACAGGCGCCTCGGGCTCACTTTCTGTATCAGACACCAGAGGGAACCAAAGGCAGGCCCGTAAGGAAGGAGTCTGAGAACATGGGTGTTTCACAGACGAGAGTAAACACGGGGCCCCCACTTTCTTTTGGTGTCTGAGCAGGTTTGAACAGCAACTCCTAAGCATGGGCTATGTCACCAGAGAAAGCATTACATCATTACTTTCACAAACCACCCTGATAAGGCTCATTCTTCAAAGCCAGTGGTTTAGAAAGCCCAGAAGGCTCGGTGGAAGGGTGAGGCATCAGAAGGCAGTCCTGTGAGCAGGCACCTGAGGACACGCTGTCCCTGAAGTCCTGGCGCTGCTCTGATTGTGAGAGCTAAAACTGGGAGGAAGTGCCAGGTGGGAGAAAACTGGTTACTTCACAAACAGGAGAATTAAAGATCCCACAAATGTGAACTAAGGGTGTGTGAGTGGAGTGGGGTGAGAGACTTTCCTCTTGTTGCTCAGGAACTGGGGCTTCATGAGGCAGACAGGTCTCTGGATGGACAGAGCCCCAGCAATGGTTCCTGGCCACAGCAGGCTCTGGACTGTGTCCCATCTTCACAGGGGCTTCAGAGAGAAAAGAGGAATTGATGTTTGGAAGCTCACACTAGTACTTCAGAGACCTCTTGACAGACAGAACCACATCTGGAGTATTACTGATTGTGTTCATCCCACTTGGAGAGGATAAGACCATTACCACAAATTTTAAGCCAAATGTGAAGCAAGCTTTATTAAATATTGGCTGGGATGATGGATATTGGCTGGGACGCTACCCGGGGTTCTCAGCGTATGGCCACGAATTGTAATAGCCAGAGACTGATAAAGGCAAAACCCACAAGGCTGCCTACGTCTCGCCTTCATCGACTGGGGCAAGCATACATCGTGACACTTCTTCCCACCTATTTGTGATCAAGTACATCCTGCTCAGTTGGGGCAGTCAAGCTTGTTCATAGAAGCAGCAACACGCGGCTGGTTATCCGGCATACACAGCACCCCCCTCCCAGCATTCCAGAAAGCTATCCATTCTTATCTGATAGATTTTTATTTTATAGATCTGTTAGGCACAGTAATTTAAGCTGAAAACATAACTTTGGCCTCACAACAGGAATAATTGTCAAGCAAGAAGCAGTTGTTTTGCAGATGTGTGTTAAACTAAAACCCAGAATATCTTTACTGAACCATTACAGACGGCAGTCAGAAAGAAATACCCAGCCCCGAGACAGATTCCCACGGCAACCACTGGTAGAGCTGGGCAGCAGCTGGAACAGTGTAGAGTGTTTGCTCAAAGCCGTGGGCCTGACTTCCGGGAACACACAGGATCAAATAGTGTAGCAGGGGTGACTGCTGTCATTTCAGCACCGGGAAGGTGCAGGCAGGAGGACCAGGGTCATCCTTAGCTGTTTGACAGTTCGAGGTTAGATTAGATAGTTCAAGACTATCTAAGACCCTGTCACAAACATGCACAAGGAATTTGAGGTTAAGGTGGTCTTAATTATAATTAAGACTGGGATATTTCTCCTTCTCTTAACATAATAATAAAATGATACTATCCCACTGAGGCATGTCTTCTTGTTCCTGAGTGTCAAAACTGAAGTGTACAAAGTGCACCTCCCCTGATATCAGGCCGTGACAGTATGTATCGATGCAGGGACAGAAGCTTTGATTAAGAGTGGCTTCTGGAAATAAGTTCCTAAGCCAAGGAATCCTTGGTGATTGATGAAAATAGTGAATGAACTGGGGAACTGACCATTGTTCAGGAAGAATGTGGAAACTGAATTCATTTTTCAGTGTGTAGAAGTTAATGAAGGAGAGCCCACGGAAGTTGTCAGTACCAAGGAAGTTGAGAGTGTCAGAGACTCACCATCAAAGTATAGAAAATGTTAAAACAAAACAAAACAAAAATGTAGCAAGATCACTTAAAGTCTGCAGGAGCCGGCTGTCAGCCTCCCTTTTCTCAACTACAGTCCTTTGCTCCGAATTCTTGTAGGGAGTCTTGAAGTGTGTGACTTTGTGGAAGTCATCCTATGACCTTATCTCTGAAACTGTCAGTTTTCAATATGGCTGCCGAATATGTCTGGTCGTATATGAATAGGTACAGCATGTTAGTTAGCACCCACATCCTTAAAAGTTCCTTCACCACCATGGCCAAATCACCAGTGCCCTGAAAAGAGAATGCAGATCAGTGCTAGCAGGCCCAAGCCTGGCAAACGGGGTGCCATGTTTCTCCTTTTACCCTCCTTCTCGACCCCTGGCTAAACCCAGATAGCATTCCTAATGCTAGCACCTAAGGTCCATTCTCTTATTTGGTCACTACCTCATTCCTGAGACAAGGTCCAACCATCAAAATTCATTAATTAGCTAATATGTCCAATTAGAACACATAAACTCACCGTAGCACAGATTCCCTTTTCTCCTTAAAAATCCACTCCTGCGGAAAGCACTTGGTTCCGTGCCCGCCTGCTGGTGTGCTTGCTCCTGCTGCTGTGGCTACCGTTGCTGTTGTTGCTTGCTGTCTACTTTTGAAGTCACGACACCCCCTCGATTATCCTTCTGGGATAATAAATCCCTTTTGGTGTCTGGGTATGTCGTGTACCTGTTGGGGTGGGGGAGACCTCCCTTACAGAGAAGCTTGAGTCCTCTGGCGGCTTTTCATAGATTATTCTCGGATAACAAACCTTCTCTCCCTGGTTCCATTTCCTAAGATCCCATTCTGCCCCCAAGCACAGCCTCTGCAGGATGTCTGCTGTCCTGAGATCCTGGTTTCGTTCTGCCTTGGATGAGTTGCTGCCACACATTCATTCGGTTTCATAGTTTACAGCCTGTTAGCAAATCCCAGCCCACACCCCAGGTCCTCCCCAGCACCAGCTCAGCTCCAGGAAAAAGACACCTCTCTCTGGAAGATATCCACCAGCCGGAATACTAAGATCGGGAGGACCTAACCATCTCCTGAAACTCAGAGTATATATATATATATATATATAATCCTAGGTCAGCATGGTAATAAATGCCCATAGTTTTAGCTACTTGGGTCACAGAGGGAGAACCACGAGAGTCCATGAGTTTCAGACCAGTCTTGGTGCTAAGGTTTGAACCTTTGGGGGTTCAAAGTTTGGACCTTTCCTCTGCTTTTGGTTTGGGAGGCTGTGAAACCTTTGGCAGTTGTGGCCTCATCAGAAGAATTGGCAACAGACCATGAAGATTGTACCTCCACCCTGGTTTCTGTCCCACTCCGTTTCTTAGTCTGTCACATACTCATTCAGCCCTGATAGAGCTGCTCCCCCACGCCTTCCCTGCCACAACACACTGACACAGACCCTCAGAAACTGCACACACAAATCTTTCCTCCCAGAATTTGCTTCTGTCGGAAGAGGGCAAAACTATAATTCATGAGAAACACAGACTCGCCCAAGCAGAGGAAACACAGGAACAAAAAAAATCATCCTATCCCAGGGCCTAGGACAGTTTGATGCAAAATAAATAAGCAATCAGTAATGTGGAGTGCATGAATTGTTTGTTTTGTCGATACATGTACTAAAATTGGACACACGACTTAAGCACAAATCTGAGGGCCTTCTCAGAACCTTCAATGGCTGATGTGCATGATGCATTTCTAAAGGATGATGATTTGCCCAATGCATGCCCAAAGGATCGCTCTCATTCCTCACTGGGTACCAATGAACACTGTATAAAACACGATCATCTAGAACGAGTTCTGAGACTTGGCAGCCCTGCTTCCATTTCTCTACCAGTGTCACTTATTCATTTATGATTTAGCTATCTGTCATTTGACCAAAGCTAACTGAAATTATTTTTTGTAAAGACATTATTTTGTGTAAAATCCTTATAAGAGAATCCTTAACTATACATTCAGCATTTCATGGAGTTCCCCCCCCCAAAAAAAAACATAAGGGGGGAGGAAGCTGGCCTGGGGAGAATGGTGGCCGTGGATAGGCATTCACGGGAGGTTGTAACTGATTGGCAGATTCCAAATAGCATAAATCTGGGACAATTTGCTATGTCCTTTCTGCCCCAACCTGATTCAAATTAGAGTAAATACACCAACATTTTAGTATGTGATGTTTTCATGTAGCAGCATTACTGTGAGGGACAGCTATCTCAGAAGGTCAAGAGAGAGATGGCATTTAACATGTCTGCTCCTTGGTGTCCAGTGCATCCCCTTGAGATACTTGCCAACTCGAGCTGCCAAGAAGAATGTAATAGATGCAAAGGGAGCTAAAGCTGGTTGTGGTGAATCCTTTGTCCCATATGCATACTCATTTAAAATATTTTTACATTTACTTCTTTTCTTGTGTGTAGGAGGGACAGGGGCAGAGACTGCACAAGAGTGTACGAACAATCTACAGGACCCAGCTCTTCCCTTCTGCCATGTGGGTCCAGGACCCAAGTCATTAGTCCCAGTGGCAAGCACCTTCACTGCTGAGCCTTCTTACTGGCCCCGCGTGCTCATTTATAATGATGCCACATCTATCCAGAAGTCCCTTTTCAGAAAGAAAGAAGAATACTAACTTAAAGCCTAGACACAGCATGGGAGGCAGAGACGGGATTGCCAGGAGTTTAAGGTCACCCTGGTTATATATTGAGTTTATGGCCAGCCGAGGCTACATATGATAATGTCTCAATAAGAAAGCAATTAAAAGAAAATGTAATTAATTAATTCAATTAATGTGAACTAAACTGATGTTCAAATGCCCAAACGAGACACTTCATTATTCTGAAATAGATATGCCTTGCTCAGTGCTGTCCCTTTCTTACCCACGAGTAGAGCCAATTTTATTCTTACACCCGACACGATCCTAGTAACTTTAAGTGCTTGTTTAAAAGCTTAAGAATAAAGTTAAAAATCTAGTTATTAACAAAATCCACCAGCCTGGGACTCTTCAGCCTGCTGAGCAAATGCCGTTGTGATAATTCGCTAGCCCACATTTCCCGGGGTCTTCACGGTCTGCCTTGGGAAGGACAGGTGGACAGGTGATCTGCCCAGAGCCCTTGGGTTTCTCACAGGGATATTTTTCTGACTCCAAATCTGACAGAAGAACCTCAGCTTCAGATCATCTTTGCCAAGCACAGCCCAGTCCTGTACCAACCTCGTCATCCCTTATGTAGTAAGTTTGGGACCAGCTTTCCTTTAGGATTGTTGAAAGCTGATATGTCTGCCCCTACCCCTTGTTTGTGTGATGATTATACCTTTCAAAACTAAAATTTAGGACACTAAGGTCTAAATGCAAATCATTTTTGTGGTGTACTTAAAACTATTTGATTGAAGCAAAATCCACATGAAAAACGATTTTCCTGTGTTTAAATTTATACAAATCAGCTATGTGATTTGTAAATATTATAGATTGAAATTTTCCTTAAAAATGTGTTCTATGACAGCCTACTTTTACATTATAGCCCATGTATTTATCAGTAGACATGCTTGCTTGTTGAATTGGCTTTATTTCTCTGTGCCACTTGGAATATTTTTTTGCATACAAAATTTTGTTCAAGCTGTTTGGTTTCTATGGCAGTAAGGGAAAAATGAAACCCGTTTTCTCTATTAAAAAAAAAAAAAAAAGCAAGCCTTGCCCACTTCTCTGCTTATAAGAATGTATGTTTCTCTCTCCTGGCCAAGTCCAACAGGTTGGTTGTGCTCAGAAGCCTTTTATAGCCTGGAGGTCTGAACAGCACTCAGCTCATTTGTAAAAATAAAGAACAAAGATGGCTGGCATCCATCTTGGAGGGGTAAGCAATACAGACAGTGCTTTGTGGTGAGTCTTATGACAATGAGCCGCACTGTGGTGAGGGGGAGGGGAGACTCCTCAGAATCCCCTGAATCCCAGTCCTGCCCAGTCCTTCAAGTGACAGGCAGTCCGAACAGGATGGAGAGGAACTCCACCTGTCCTAGTCTGCTTCTGGTCCAAGAACTCTGCCCACCTGACCACCTGACCACCTGAAGGGGAATCGAAAAGTAAAACTTGTCAGCGGAGAATAATCGTGTCTGACGTCGGCTACCTTAACACGAACATTTGGTAAGTCTGGCTGATCCCTCAAGTCTGGGAACATTCTACTGTGTTAATGAGCACAGCAGCATGAGGAGCTCCTATAGATAAATACATAGAGTTATATATACAACACATGTTATTTCATAGATGCCGTAGTGTTTTTGCATAGTTATAAAGCCAGGCCCTTCATTTTCTATTTTTCTTGTGCTCCTGTGGTTCCTTTGATGTCTTTTCATCAATGGACTAAAAAAGTATCCAGCTCATTTTCTATCAGGGCAATGTCAGTAGGAAGGAAACAGTACCAGGAACAACTCTTAAAACAGATTAAGCCAAATCTAGCTTCAATAGTACTTCCTAATATTAAACAGTTAGCAAATGACAAACTGCCCCTCAGCAAATTGTACTTGTGAGTGAGGCCACACATCCAGACACTCCCACTGTCACAACTCCCCACCCACATACCCACTCTCTTAACACTTAGCTCTGGTCCTTTCTCCTCAAGCTCATGGCCAATCTTCCTTTGGGCCAACAAATGTATAACAGTCTTCAATGGGCTGACTTGCTTAATCTGTAGTTTTTAAACAGAGGTCACATGTAGTCCAGCCTGGCCTTGAATTTCCTATGTACTGAAGGATGCCCTTGAACTTCTGATCCTCCTGCCATTAACATTTAAGCATTGGCATCACAGACATGTACTACCATGACAAGTTTTTAATTGTCTAATATTTTCATGATAAAGAAAACCCTGTAACCTCCTGTCACCTAGAACCAGTCTGAGCATCAACTCTTCAGGACAGTTCTCTCTGGGACTGGGCCTGTTGTGTCCCTCACACAGAAGGTCACCTGCTCACAGGCCTTTCTCTCTAGCACAGGGAGTGTGTTAAAGGCAGGGACCAGGTCTCGCTCTTACTCTGAGTTCTAGCAGTGACTACAGTCATGGAATCCACACTCAGACAAGCTGGGTAACTTGGGTTCTACTGGGAAACCTGGATCGGATGCTGAGGATTGAAAGAGGAGGGAGTCAATGCTCTTACCTTCAAGGAACTCACAGCTGCCAACTGCCAGTCAACAGGGGGTGTGTTACCTATGCCTGGAAACACACCTCCCTCTTCCTTAAAATCCTAGTGTAGGCATGGGGGGAGGGGGCAGTGAGGGTGGGGGGCTGGGGGCAGAACACCATGGTGTTCTCAGATCTACTCAGAACATCTACTCGCCATGGTGTTCTTCCCTCTGAACCTCTTCCACTAACTCTTTCATTTCTGCTATTGGCTTTAGTTAAGGTGTTTGTTCCTCTTGTCCTTCTTTGCACGATTAGGTTTTATTCTACATTATTAAAAGCATTTTCTTCGGTATTGGAAGGAACCAAATTTTGTAGCTGGTGCGAAGATGCCACCAGATTTTTCATTCATTTGCCTTTAGTGGTGTGCCATTTCCATGCAGAAAGGATGCATCAGCTGGACCTGACTGCCACTGAAGTCATCAGCTGAGTCATATGACAAAGTGGAAGGGCCCATGTCACCATATTAAAGCTGTCATTAGAAACCAGCTGTTCTTAAGCCCAGGCCTCTGTGATGAAAGGCTCTTTGAAGCCTTTCATCTGAATTTAAGAAGAGAAAGAAAGAAGGAAAGAAAGAAAGGAAGGAAGGAAGGAAGGAAGGAAGGAAGAAAGAAAGAAAAAAGAAAGAAAGAAAGAAAAGAAAGAGGAAGGAAGGAAGGAATGAAAGAAGGAAGGAAAGAAAGGAAGGAAAGAAAAAAGACAGAAAGAAAAGAAGGAAGGAAGGAAGGAAGGAAGGAAGGAAGGAAGGAAGGAAGGAAGAAAGGAAGTCTCGGTCAGCCTGTATGCTCTGGCCCTGGATCAACCACTCAACCTTTTCTTAGATGTCCCCACGCTATGCTTCAAACCAAGTGAACGCTATCCCCCATGATTCTCTCCTCCCCATCTTATTTCCTCATCTAATCTCTACTCACAGGAAGAGTCAGAATCAGCCCCTCCTCTCCCATAGGGCCTATTTGGAAGATGTCTAGAACTCAGATCTACTTGTTGCACAAATGAACAGATATAGAAGGATACCATTCACAAGCCCATGGGTTGTGTTGGTTCATCACTGATGGCTAATATATGCATGAATTATGTCTGAGCCCTCATGGCCAGTTCCTGCTAGTCTGTGTCTGTCTTTTTATGGTACTGGGCAACAGACACACAAAAATGTGTTTGTAAAAACTGCTCTCCAGGAGGCTTCATCCAACAACTGATGGAAGGGAGCCGATGCATGGAACAGATGCAGGGAGCCACAGCCACACATGAGGCAGAGCTTGGGGAACCCTTCAGAGGAGCAGGAGGAAGGGTTATAGGAGACAGAGGGGTCGAAGACACCACAAGAAAATGCACAGAATCAACTAACCCGGGCTCATAGGGCCTCAGCAAGACTGAACCAGCAACCAGGGAACCTGCATGGGGCTGACCTAGGCCCTCTGTATATACATTACAGCTGTGTATCTTGGTCTTCTTGTGGGACTCCTAACAGTGGAAGCAGGGACCATCTCTGACTCTTTTGCCTGCTTTTGGGACCCTTTTCCTCCTACTGGGCTGTCTTGTCCGTCCTTAACATGAGGGGATGTGCCTAGTCTTATTATAACTTGATATGCCATGTTTGGTTGATATCCCTGGGAGGCCTGCTTTTTTTCTGAAGGGAAACACAGGAGTGGAATGTGGTTCGGGGAAGGGACTGGAGGGGGACAAGGGAGAGGAGACTTGGAATATAATATATGAGAGAATAAATTTAAAACGTAAAACAAATGTGCTTTCAAGAATTGTAGTATTCTTAGGACTATCATTTCTCTCTCTCTCTCTCTCTCTCTCTCTCTCTCTCTCTCTCTCTCTCTCTCACACACACACACACACACACACACACACACACACACACACTGCTCACAGATCATTTGTTTCGTTCTTTAATCCAAATTCAGACAGATTCAATTCTTCTCTCAGTATTTCCCACTCAGGGACAAGTCTTTGGGGACATCCCCAAGAAAATCCAAGTGTTCATGGGAACTCAAACCCTGTCACCTTCGCTTGCATGTCCTCCTGAAAGGCAGGGAGAGTTTTCCTTCCATGGTAATGTGACGTTTTGCTCCAACATGCAACAAGTGAAGCCAGGTTTCGGGGAGAAGCACTGAGGAGGATCAACAAGAAGTCTCGATGTTTCGGTTATCTATCATCATCAGAATCCAGTGTTCAGAGCCAAGAATGTAGACCAGAGACCTTCACAGGCAATGTGAACATTTGGAAGATGACGCACAAGGAAAGGATTGTGAAGTAAGGCGGTGTAACGGCCATGAGTCTCCGCAGCCGCTGGACGCCTCTCCACTGGGCAGATGAGAAAACCGAGGCTCAGACTTGAATGTCATGAAGTCTGATCCCAAAGCTTATTTACTTCATTTACCCCATATTATGGGATTTTTATAACAATGCTTTTTAAAAAAAATTATTTATTTTTTTTATTTTATGTCCACTGGTGTTTCTTTTTGCCTCATGTGTGTCTGAGTGAGGGTGTCAGATTTCCTGGAACCAGAGTTACAGACAGTTGAGAGCTGCTGTGTAGGGCTGGGAATTGAACCCAGATCCTCTGAATGAGCAGCCAGTGCTTTTAACCGTTGAGCCACCTCTTCAGCCCTTTCTACCAATTCTTGAAGCTCATTCAGAAAAAGAAAATTATATAAAGTATGACTCTAGTAGTCATTTTTAACATAAATTGATTTTAATGCTCTTTTTTCCCCCTTAAATGGCTCCAAATACTTGTCAAAATAATACCACATATTGGAGTTCAGTATGTTCTAGAAAGCTTTGAAAGTTACACAATAGAATTATTATATGGTTAGTAAAATATATTCCTTGCTTTGGTCAACAGTTTCATCAACCGTGGGTAGACACTTTAATTCATCAAGGTGAACAAAGTTACACTATAGAAAAACTGAACTGACCCAGTTGCAACCAGACTTTGACTTCTGGGCTCATCTCTCCTCATCTATGGATGTGACGGGATTGGCAGGATTCACGTGATGAATGGTATCCCACGTGAGCCACTCAGCAGCCGGAAGAAAGGAGTCTCGTTTCAGGAAGGTTTTAGGTTCAGTATTTTAGAGCCCTGTTTTTAAAAATCAAATTTATCTGTTAGGTCACTTCCAACATAACCAAGAGAAAGGGGGAGAGACCAAGAAGGAAGGGGGAAAGCGGAAGGAAGGGAAAATAGCAAAATATGAGATGCACTATTGTGTGTGTCAGAGGGAGCTGGCCGGCCAAGGATCTGTCCAGCGCAAACCTTCCCGTCTGGGGAATGTATTGTTTATGAAAGGGCTGCCCTGTGTTTCTGAAACTCAATTCCCTGGAGCCCAGTCCTTCCCCCAAACCTTCATTTCTTTTGCACAGATTATTTGGAAACCAGCCAATCTTGTAGGACCAGTGGAGCTGAAACAGTCACACCCCCCCCACCCCCCAGTTACAACAAAACCAAGTGAACTTCCAGCCTGGGAGCACGGTAACAGGCTTCTGTGGTGACATTCGTTCATGTGATCCTTGGCGCTAAATCGAGATTATGGGTCATTTTACCACAAGGAAGGAAAGAAGGAGAAAGGAAGAAGAAAGGGGGAGAGAAAGCAGTTGCATTCCATCCAGTTTTAATAAAGTGTTTCGGCAAACTAGTTTGCTGTTGAAGTGTTTTTAAATGTAAATGTTTACTGGAGAGGGATATCAAAATGGGTAGTGGTTTCATAAGGTTTTTATAGCAACAGAACAAAGAAAGTCACAAATCTAGACTTTTTGAGTATTTATTTCACTTAAATACAATTATATCCYCCCCCCCCCCCCGCCACACACACGCCTCCTGTCCTGTCCATCACCCCTTTCACTTTCATGGACTCTTTCTAATGACATATGTGTCTGTGAGTGAGTAAGTGTGTCTGTGTGTCTGTGTGTGTGTGTGTTTGTGTGTGTACACCCTGATGAATTCATTTAGTGTTGCTTAGGTTTATGTGTTTTTAGGGATGACCACTGGGTATTGGATGTCCCACTGGGGGCTGTAATCCCTGGGGAAGAGTAATTCTCCATCTTGCGATAGTCATTAATTGCTGTACTCCTTCTTCTAGAGGAGAGGCCCCATGAGACCCCCTCATCCACATGGTTATCGCCATGACAATTGGCCTTGCCATTGTTCAGGACTTGTCTAGGCGGCCATATTGTTGAGATGTCCTGAGTGTAGCTTCCCTGACCTATTTAAAAGACAAAATCCTGCGGCAGGATTTCCTGATCCTCTGGCTTTCCTGCCGCCACCTCTGTGATGATCCCTGAGCCTTGGGTGCAGGAGAAGTGTTGTAAGTAAATCTGCTGGGGTTGGGCACTGTTCCATCAGTCACTCTGTGCATTTTGACCAGTTGTATGATCTGTAACGGTCTCCATCTGGTGCAAAGAGACGTTTCTTTGATGAGTTACGAGGGCTACGTTTATCTGTCAGTTTTAAGGATACGTATTTAAAATGCAGTCAGGAATTATGCTGGTATAGCCAAACAGTAGTGGAGGTTACCCTCTAAGACCCATGACCTCAGGAACCACAGGAAGTAGAGGGGTAGGAGAATGGTTATTTGGTAGGATAAAGAAAGCCGGAGATAAACTGTAATTGGGCTCTGAGCCTGCAACATTCCATTCTCCCCACATCCCTAAATTTCTAAACAGTCAACCAGCTTTTGAAGATGCAGCTGTTTTCCAGTAATTGTCATTAATGGGTGTCTGTCTGCCTCAGTCTTTGTGCACCTTAAATGTTGATGCAGGTCACTCTCCTAGCTGAACCTAGAGCTCAACCACTAGTAAGCCAGTTTGTTCTGGGGACCTCCCCTCCCCCCCCCCCGTCTCTATCCCAAAAGCTCTTGGATTACAGACAGGCATCCGTGCTCACCTGGCACTTACATGTATGAGCCAAGGATCTGAACTCAGGTCTTCACACCTGTGCACTGAGTGCTTCATCCACTGTGCCCTGACCTCCCCGTGCTAATCCGGGATTTGTAACACTAGCAGGAAGGGACAGTTCCCTTCAGTCCATACATTAGGAGCTTCTCACACACAATGTCCCTAAAGGCAGCCTTAGGGGAAGGGGATACTAGCAGAAGCAGGTATGGCTCAGATCTTCCATCAAGAGACAAAAGGATGGAGCCATCATCAGCCTTAGAAATACCCTAAAAGGCACCAGGGAGTGTTGACTCCTAGAAACCGAAGAAAGGAGAATCCTGAGAGGGACCCAGTCCCGATTATGGGGAAGTCACTTAAAGGTAAAGTTAGCGTTGATTCCCATTCCCACAACAGGTGTCAAGCAAACTTGCTACCTTGTTTTGTTTTGGTTGTTTAACCTTTCACAGCTGATAGGAAAACCCTGCTGCGTAAATCAGCCTATTTCCAGAGAAGTAAGGTATCTGCCAGCCCAACCTGGGGAGTTCATTCATGTTCAGGAAACGTGCTAATGAGTCAGAGCCTGTGAGCCTAATCTCATTATTAAAGACTGTGTCTACCCGAGGAGGAACTAGAGATCTAGACACTGTCCCTTTCCGCCTCTTCTAATTTTAGAATATGAGACTCAAAGGTGCAAAGCACATTTATTTACGAAGCCACAGGAATCCCTCCTGAAATCACTGTTGAGCAATACTCTTTTGTTTCTGTTCTGCTAGCACATTAATTTGCTAACAACTGGAATGAAAATATTCAGGAATTTTTACACTTTGTGTAACCGGTGGGGCAACTTGGATGAGCACCGCTGCTACTTCCTTGGGGCTTCTAGTGAAAACTTTCTGCTTCTCACAGTCTTTATCTCTCTTTTCTAGTTTTGAAGTTTTTTTTTTTTGATCTATTATTATGTATTGTGTATAAAGGGGTGGAGCGTTGCAGTGATTCCTGCATGTGTGTATTCTGGGGTCAAACTCAGGTTCCTAGGAGTTGACACACAAATACGGTTCTCACTTCGAAAGGACTAAGAGAGAGTTTATTCTAGAGGCAAATCTGAGAGACTGTGGCCTGAAAAGACAGGTTTAGGATGTCCCAAATTCCATGTTCAATGTGGAAGGAGAGTTAAAATAAATAAAAAAGGGAAATCAGGAACCATTGAAATATCGTCTCAGGTCACGATGCTTTTTGATATGCGCATCTACCCTTCTGCTAAACACTGAGGTCTCGTGTTCAAGATTTTTAATTTTATGTTTCACATCAGAATGGAAAACTACCAAGAAGAACCCCCACAAGACTAGCTACTGTTTATTCCGTATTTACTCCCAACTTCATGTGCAATACTCGATTCGCTTCTCAAAATGATCCGGGGGCAAAGGTCACATGGGACATCCTACCCTGGCTTCCAGAGGAACGGAAGAGTACACAACGCCTGACCATACACGTTCCTCCCTGGATTCTGACCATGTAAGAGATGTGTTCAGGAGTTCCGACCTGCACACAGCAGTGAAAGGGGCCGGGTCTTAGCTTCTGCCCCCCAGGGGAAGAAAGAACACGGATGGAGAAATTTTGCTGTGGCCGTTTCCTTGAACAACACATACGGCCCACACAAAAGTAAAACAGAATAGCATAAGTCTGCACTTGCATTGTGTGCTATACAGATAGGCATTTTACCAAAACAGCCCTTAGCCTTTTAAATAGCTCTTAGCAGCTTGCACAGGAGAGAAGCCTTGTAGTCATAAAACAGATCAAAACTATTCCTCCCTTAAGAATGTAGAATAATTCCTTTTGCTGTAAACATGGAGTGTGTCTGGGGACTTACTTCTGACAAACAACATACATGAGAAGTGATTAGGTCAGAAGTGACATCCTAGCCTGTTTCCTGGTCACCTTCGGTCACTGTCCTGGGACAGCCAGCAGCCAAACTAGAGAGGACTCGGCAACCCAAGACAGAGAGCTAAAGCCCCCTCCAGCAGTGATGCAGAATGGCCACACATCTCCACACATGTGAGATGTGAGACTCAAGAGGGGCACTGTAACCCTAGCCATGTGTTCAGATGACAGGACCTGGCTTAGAACCCTGAGAGACTCTGAGCCAGATCAGAGCTAAGCTGCTCCCAAACTCCTGACACAGAGAAACCAACCACAAAGACATCATTTTCTATGTAAGAATCGATAATGAATATGCCAGCAACTGGAAACTAACTCTCTTCATTCTGAACGGCAAGTATCGTTGAGAGTGAAATTCCCATGTACTTCTTGTAGATATGGAGTGTTCTGGTCTTCTTTCTTTAAATAAAGCAAGCTACAGGAGCAAGTCACTAGGCTGCTTGTAAGAGACCAAGAGCTAGACAGACTCTCCCTGACAGGTAAACAGGCAGGGAGAGGGGTCCTGGCTAAGTATTAAAGGTAGTGAATTTCCAAGGTAGCCACCTTCTCCCTCACCCTTCATTAAAATCCTGGCAGCTTAAAGCAAAGGCCCTGTTGGCTTCTGTCTCCCAGGAGCAAGCCCAGTGCGGACAGAGCAGCTCGACAAGTTCCAGGCCTGCTCAGGACATGTTATGACAACAGCTCTGGGCCAATCAGCCATCCGGCTTCAAACTGGCCAACTCTAAATGCGGAGAAAACTCCTCAGAGACTTTAAAAGGCCCAGGTTTCCACAAGAGGCCAGATTTTTGGCTCTGAGTCCCTGAGCTGCTTTACAGAGGGCCATTTTCTCTGTGGGTCTGCTTGTGTGTGTTTCCTCATCCCTGACAGACAGCTT
>BDUI01000001.1:2559493-2579672 GCA_002335545.1 Apodemus speciosus | reverse complement strand
AAAAAAAAAACCGAAGCGCCTTTTGAATATATGTATTAACTACAGCTTTCTTCAGTGAACTGTCTCTTAATGATTTTTCTTACTGGCCTACTGGGGTCCTCATGTTCTAAATTATTTTGTATGTGTTATTGATAAATTTCACACAGTAATTTGTGTGTCAAACTCTCCAGGTTGGTCGTTCTGGTTCCATGGTCCTTCTGTCTCTGCCTCCGTCCACGGGGCTTGCCGACCGGCCTCCAATCTGCCTTTGCCTCTCACCTCGGATCTATTCCCTGGTCTGCAAATCTTATATTGTCTCTCATGAAAGTTAGTTTGGAAGACATTATTAGCATATTCTCTGCTATGAGATAAAATTTGCCCCACCTATCCTGGGAATTATAATACTTTTGGAGTTCTTAAATATTTTCATTAATTCTTTGAGAATTTCGTGCGATATATTTTCGTCCTATTCACTCCCTCCTTCCAGCTGTGCCATCCTCTCCCCTATTTTTTTTTTGAGTCTAGTTTGCGTAGCACCTTGTACACTTGGGTGTGGCCTGTTTGCAGTGTGGTTGACCTATCGGGAGCCACACCCCTAAAAGAATAACAGTCTTTCTCTTCCAGCAGCTGTCAGAGGTCGACATCTGTCTAGCTAGTGCTGAGACTTTGTGCCCCTCTTCCCCTCCCCCAACTCCAAGCCGGGGACTTTGATCCTGAGCAGTTGTGATCACACAGGCCTGCACCACTGGACTTGCCTGGCCTAAATAATACTTTGAAAGCATATCCCTTCAGTCGTTATAAAGTTCTTAAGCTATAACATGAAATCTACAGAGGGTCAAGGAGCCCAGAGGCAGTTGAGGAGGGACTCGCATGCTGGTGACTTTGCTTTTAGCACATCCACAGCGCTCCACCTGTCCCCACGCTGCCTCACCCATGGGAACCCCCTCCGCCTCGACCACCGTGGCTGTAGCCACTCAAGCCATCAGGAACACTGTAGCCGCTACCCTGATGGCTCTCCACTGCCCCTCTTAAACGCACACATCCTCCCCTGTGGCCTACTCCTTCTCCCTTCTCATTTCAGAACCTGCAGCTCCAGAGACACCTCCAAGATCCAAAGCAAGAAGACTCTCGGGTGCAGCTTACTGTTGTCTCTGCCCGCGGCAGCCAGCATCCTCATGGGCCACGCCTGGGCTCGCTCTACATCTGCTCCTCCTGCTACTCTGTCGTCAGCTCCAAAATCTGCACGGATTCAGCTGGATTCAGGGCTGAGACTCAGCCACGCTGTTTTCAGCTGCACAAAAGAGACAGCCCTGTCATAGGAACAGAGTAACCACCACAGAAACCCAAGCCTGCGTCATCAGCTACGGCACTGTGTCTGTCCGTCCATATGGCTCACTCCTCACTCCATCACTAAGGTTATCATGCCCACATGTAGCCGCCCTAGCGTCATAACCTTCATAGCCTCCGGAGCACAGACGACCTCCGCCCAGCTCCATGGTAGCCCAATCCTCTAGTTGTTGATCTGTGCTATGGTCCCAGTGGGTCTCTCAGCCACGTTATAAGTGAATCACAAAATCTTCTGTTATCCCTGCAACTTCTGAAGGTCTCTATCCAGCTTTAAATAGTTGAACCATTACCTCCGACGCAACCAGAAGACACACTGCCCCATCTTTAGCATCAAATTGACCACAACATTTCAGAACCCAATGCACACCAATACTGCTGGTTTAAATGCTTCTTAGGGATGGTAACTCCAACCATGTGTTCACAGGACATCATTTGAGAAGGGAAAGCCCTTTGCCACCTCCAGTGTGCACAACTGCTCTTCCACCCATCTCTACGTGAGGAACTGCTAAGCTACACAACAGAGCCACTGTCAGTCTTGACTGGCTCAGAAATGAACTTCCTTGTGTCTTATCCTGCGAACCCGTCAGCGAGGTTTTCTATTGCTTTGTTTCTCTGTCTCTTCACGGTAATTAATCACTCTGGTTTTTCTTTTCTTTTTCTGGGCAGGAATGCTTCCACTTTCATCAGATCTGTCTTGTTTTGCTTCGTATTGTTTTGTCTGAGGCAAGCCTCATGATGTAGCCCAGGCTGGCTGACCTTGAGATCCTCCTGCCTCAGTATCCCCAAGGTTGGACCACCACATTAGACTCTTCAGCTCCCTTCTGTCTATGAGACCAAGTTCCTCTTCTCTGTTCATGAGAATTCTTCTAGTCCATGAATGAAATACTTCCCAACTCTAGAATAAAAAACAAGGACAAAACTCATTGCTAAATTGCTGAAATGTTGTCTTTTGTCCAGATACTATCACATCTGCTGGGAATAGAGAGGAAAGGAAAGTGAACTCAGTTCTTGTGACCTGCAGTGTGTGGTACAGAACAGCAGCAGATGAACGACTGCACCGGCTGCACACCGACAATGAGACACAGCAGACATTATTAGCTAAATCAAAGACAGAAGTGGCCAAAACTCTTCCTTCCATCTGAGCCCCGAAGTGTTTCACATTGAGTATCAGAGCAGAGGAAAGCCAGCCACTCCCTCTCCCTCCTTTGTGTCTCTACTATATCGGTGACAGTCGTGTCCCTGCATGTCATCACTGTCCAAAACGTCAACTAACACTGTTAACCTGGGCCTCAAAACAAGAGTTACTTGGTTTATTTTTTGAAGTTGTTTTTAAAGTCTTTCAATAGGTACTTCCAAACCATTTTCCCAAAAAGGCTGCATTTGCATAATACTCTCCTGTCTTCAAGCAGCCCTCTCACCACACTGTGTTTTAAGAGAGCAGCAACAATACGCTGGGTTCAAATCCCACCTCTTACACTGCCCCCAGGAGGTTATGGATAGCTCTCTAAAGCCATTTCCTGGTCTACAGTGACAGCAGTGGCAGCTAGCATGTAGGGCTTATAAGGACTGGACAAAATGATGATGCAAAATTGTCTGTGACAGTCCCTGGCAACAACACAAACAAATAAACATTAGCAACTGTCACCAGCAAGCAGTAATGCCTCTCCTCCCTGAACCACGCTAGCTAGAATATTTGAAGTGAAAAATCCCCTAAACACAAGTGGAAAAAGTACCAAGATTCCCTGGAGGACAGCACTGCTCAAGGACCGAAGACACTCAACTAGTTTACTGACACAGAAGACCCTGGCATTAAAAAATAACAGCCTAGCTGGGCAGTGGAGGCTCACGCCTTCAATCCTAGTACTCAGGAAGCACAGGCTATAGAATGTGTTCAAGGCCAGCCCGGTCTACAGAGAAGAGTTCCAGGACAGTCAGGGATACACAGAGAAACCCTCTTTTGAGAAACCAAACCAATCAAACAAACAAAATAACAGACTGTTGGTTCCTACTGGAGAAAACAGTCTTCTGAAAGGCATTTTCTGCATTTTATATATTATTTTAGCAACAATATATTTTTTCTTTATGATTCCAAAGGTAATAGTTATTGTTGTTGTTTGTTTTGTTTTATTTTCATGGTTTGTTTTGGTTTTTAAGGGGAAATAGCTCCAATTTAGAAGACATGGTTTTTCAGAAAGGCATGGACTCAGTGACAAGAGTCTTTATAGCTCATCCCCTCAGCACAGCCCCGGAGGCATCCGTCTGTCCTTCACTCAGCAAAGAGATCTGAGTTATCAGGATTGTATTTTAAGAGTCCCTAATCAGTTTGTTCAAGAAAAAAAAACATTCTTATTAATTTGAAATTCTTCATGGAACTTTGTATACACCTCAATGACTTTTTGTTTGCTATATCTCCAATTCTTGGTTCAGATGATAATGGCTTTTTGTAGAATTTGTAGAATCCATTTTTGTAGATTCTTAGAAGCCATTTGTCAGATGGCTGCCCTGAAACCATTGCAGCAAATTAGTTTAGCCCCATTTAAATACAAAATAGATCATTTTCTATTGCATTACAAGAATACATTTGCTTAATCTCTTTATCGAGCTGTATATTTTTTGGATGTGGGGTATTACGATCTAGTTTCTAGAGGAAAAAAGCTGCTCATGGCTGTTACGTAAAGGATGCTATCAGCAGGGTAATACATATACAGCAGAATGTAGTCTCAGATCCTTGGAGTTCTTTGACATGAGTTAAGTTTCTGTTCTTACTCTGGAGAGAAACACTGGACGTTTCTCTCTGCGAAAACACCAGAGGAAAGGAGATCGTGGGATGCCAGAAAGACCTCCCTCCTACAGCTGCATCTCTGGAAACCAACTAAATACAAAACTCTGCTCTGACACTAAAGGAAACATTTAGGGCAAAAAGCTAATCCGACTCTTCCCTCTGAAACACAAGTTGGCCCTGTGTTTTCCTGGTCTGCTTTCCTTCTCCTTTCTTTGAAACCAATGTCCTCAGTCCCTGTGAATTTCCCAAGCAATGGGTCACGGAGTAAACAGAGGTGTGTAACAATGAACTGCAGGTTCAGACCGTCTTCCTGGAAAAGATGGATTGGGAGTCACCACAATCTCGAAGTGCCCAGAGAGAGCTTCTTCCTCAGTGCATGGAGGAAGCCAGCTCGGCCAGAAAGCACCAGAGAGACTTTGCCCTCAATACCTCCTCACCCTGGACAACAAAAGCACAACACTTAAAAAAAAAAAAAAAAAAAAAAAAAAAAAAAAAAAAAAAAAAAAAACTTTTTTATTTTGTAATTAAAATATAATTACAGTGTTCCCCCCTTTCCCTTTCCTCCCTCCAAACCTCCCACTGTCTCACTCCTCCCCTGCTTTCAGATTCATGGCCACTTTTTTTTAATTGGTACTATTACATCGATATGCATAAATATGAACTCAACCTGCCGAGTCCATCTTCTGGTGCTTGAATGTGTCTGAAAACAGGGATGACGAGTTGCTATTGGATAACGGATTTAAAGGCTCATCCCCAGAGAGGATTAATTCTCCTTGGCTACCCGTAGGTAACTCCTTGTTTAGAGGTAAGGTTCCGGAAGATTTTTGCCCCCTTCACTCTTTTTTTTTAATTATGTGTTTATATATGCAGGTCAATTTGAGGATATGTGCCCAGGGGTGCAGGTGCCCTCAGAGGCCAGAAGACACCCTGATCCCGAGGGTGGAGTTACAGGCAGTCGTGAGTTGTCCCTTCCCAGTCCAGGGTACTCCCTGGTACCAGTACTCAGGTTCTAGAGGGCAGCACCGGCTCGGTTCTTCACCACTGAGCCATCTCTCTGGTCCCATTATGTCTCATTTTCACAAATATTTTCAGGAGTAACACAAGAAAAGCCACAGGGGCAAATGATAAAACACAGCTTTAGACTTCCATTCGCTTGCAAACCCAAACGCTCTCCAGCGAACGTCGTCCACATGCCTAGTTCCGTACAGAACTTCAGGGTGCGAAGAGGAAGATCTCGCCACGTAGATTCAAACCTCCGCGGCTGCTGCTGACGCTAGCTAAGGCGACACCCTGTGCCTCGGTCTCCTCGTTAGTAAAACTGAGAACTGTACCAGTTACCTTTGTAAAACTGTGACCAAAATGTCTGACAGAAGGGACATAAGGGAAGAAGGTTCTACTCTGGCTCACGGTTGTGATGCATTCGGTCTGCGGGTCTGTGGCTCTGTTTCTGGGCCCATTGTCAGGCAGGTTACCATTGGTGACTGGGGAGCATCTTAATTTGTTGGCAGACAGGAAGTTTTAAAAAGGACAGAAAAAAAATAAGAAGAGCCAGATAACATATAACATACTGCACACCATCCCAACCCCCACTGCCAATGACATACTTCCTCTGAGTATGTGTCTTCTCCCCTTTGCTACCTCCCAATAATGCTATCATATTATGTATTCAACAAGGGATCGATCCATTGATTAATCCTCGACCCCGTTGTCCCTGAAACATCATTAGAGACATATTCAAAGATGGGCTGCGCCAACTCTCTAGCCGCTTCTTAATCCAATCAGGCAGACAATTAAAACTAGTCATCTCGGGGACAATAACAACAGGACCCGCTTACATTATTATTACCTCCATCTGTCAGAGCTGTCCAGTTCCAAGAATACTGGGAATGGTATACTATCTTTAAAAGTAACATAGGCAGCTAAAGCTGCAGCTCTGAAACTTTGATCGCATTCCACATTCAGATTCAACTTCTATTTGCCTGGAGTGGGAGAGTCTCCACAGCAGAAGGCTGGCAAAGCCCTGGGCCCCATCCCCACACCTCTCCCCGGACACTTCCGGTTTCAGATTGTAGGGGGATTATTCCATAAAAACAACTAGGAGAACCTTTTTGTCTTTTTCTTTTCTTTTTTTAAAATATTTCTTCCATTCCAAATACATTAATAAGCTGTCTGTGTAGCCAGGGCTTTGGAAGATGGAGAACTCCCTGGAAAAGCCCTGACTGTTGGCACCCCCTACTGAGACACTTGCCAGTTCATAAGCACGGTGCCTATGGATCAAAGGCTCAGATGCTGGACAGAAAATGGCTGTTAGCAGGAAAGAGAATCAGGCTCGGGGAGGCTCAATTAAAAAATAAAAGAATAAAAAAATTTAAAAAGCTGAAATTCAGATACACCAAGGTAATGACCAGGGCTTCAGACAAAATCCTGAAGGGAGAATGTGAAACGGAGATTCCTGTATAGATAGAGCTGCTCTTCGCGCCTGTGTCCTTCCTCGTTTGTACACAGAGCAGGGCGTGTGTTAGGCCTTCCGAACAAAAATCGACTGAGAAATTATGCAGAGGTAACCATGGTGCTGTGGAGATGGACAAATAAACACTGGGGTTTGGAGCCCACCGGAGCAGGGAAATCCCCTTGTACTTTCAGAAGAAATTTGGGAGCCTCACTCTAGAAATAAGTACAAATTCATAAAGACTAGCTTTTAGAAATGAAACCTCAAGCCATCTTAATCCCTGATGGATTCTGGGGCTTCTGGTTCTGGTCTGACTGCTGACACCCCTGAAAACAAACCGTGTGTGTGTGTGTGTGTGTGTGTGTGTGTGTGTGTGTGTGTGTGTGTGTGTGATGTCCACCACTCCATAGAAAATTACCAGCCATGGAGAGGCAGGGTCAAGAGCGAAATGTGCATTCAGATCATACATAATCCAGACATTGGAATGATCAGATTAGAACATAGTGACTGTCAACATGGTAAGAATGGATGACAAGATGGGAGACTGCCTCAAGGACCTAAAGTCTATGTAGTTTTAAAAACCAAGTAGAAATTCTGGCACCAAAAAAATAAAAAAGCCAACAGACAGTAGCTAACGTCAACCCTCAATAAAAGAACCCGGCAGTTGTTTAGACACGCATGAGGACAGCATGAGGGACCTAGAACCGCAAACTGGCAGAAAACAGGCAGATGGAAACACCTGACCCAGTTCCTGGAAAGGGGGAGGAAATTCCAAAAAGCGTCATCAAACATGTAGAAGGTTTCAAGAGGTTGTCTATATGTCTGATTGGAATCCTCGGCGGAGGTTGTCGATGGAAACCGGAAATGAGCTCAAGTTGTAAACTATAGGCATTATTTGAAGAGCTAATTCATAGCTAAGAACTTTCCAGAGCTGATTTAACCAAGCTATGAATTCCTAGAGAAAAAGCTCAACCTGGAACTCCAGCTGACCGCCTCAACTTCCCCAGTCAGTTTCTTCTGGATGTCTGTACGGCCCTGCTCTCTTGGTCGGGCCACTGCAGTTGATGATGTATTCCTATCTTCTTCCTGTTTCTACTGACACTTGATATTTATTTATTTACTTATTTATTTACTTTCACTTGCTCTAAACCTAATAAATTCGCCCACTGAAAACTGAAACCATGGCTGTCATAAATAATCCTCTGAGCAGGTGAAGAGTCCTTGGCCCCACACACCAGATTGCCTGTACTAGCAAATGCTCTACCGCTGAGCTATATCACCAGCCCTCTTTAAAAAAAAGTCCCTGTAGTTTTAAGACAAGCTCTCCTTTGATGGCCCAGGATGGCCTGTAGCCAGGCAGACCTGGACTTTGTGCCTCCGCCTCACACATAGCTGGAACTACAGGCTGTACCACTCACTGGCTCAGCTTCTACCAAATCACCTTAAGATGATGGTCTTGTCTTTTCGTTTCCAGCATTAAAATCTCTCATCTGTTTTTTTCTTTCCTTATAGCATTGACCTCCATCTCTAAAACAGTACAAAATACTATCTATTAGGACTAATAGAAAAAAAAAAAAAAACAAGAACCTGTTGACTGCTCACGCTTACCCATGGAGTGCTCACCCCGTGGAGTGCTCACCCCGTGGAGTGCTCACCCCGTGGAGTGCTCACCCGCGGAGTGCTCACCCCGTGGAGTGCTCACCCGCGGAGTGCTCACCCAGGAATGAGACCTCTGTACCACAACCTTCCCTGCAAGGTTTATGGACCATGAGGAAGAGGGTGTGGAAAAAGCATAAAGGGCAGAGGTCAGGGAAGGCTGAGGAGAAACAGTGTTTCTCTGGACAATAGAGCAACACTGCGCTCATCAACCCACGGCAGCTGTGGTTGTCCGCCCTTCACGTCTTCAGGTTCGCCCAGGCAAGATTCCAAAATGGAGCATGAAGGAGTTCATGAGCCCTGCCCCTAGCTGAGGGACCATGACATTTGATGACTTCTTCAGGAGGGACGTTCAGGCCCTGGCAGGGATGGGGGTTGGGTGGGTAGGGCAGTGGGGGGGTTGTTGAGGGGGGGTGGCCCCTGGTTAGTTGACTCTGCTCCCGATTTATGAGTGTGTAAACAGGACAAATTAAACTCGGTGGGTTTCCTTTTAAATAAGTTAGGACATGACGGTTAGAGGAGGGTGAAGAGTGGTTTGTGAAGGCCTGGGGGACAAACATGATCAAAATACATTGTATCGCGTGTGACTTCTATAAGAATGCTTTTAAAGTCATAGTTAAAAACCACGGGATGTTATCTGGCGGCCAAGCATGTCTACTGACCAGAGGCTCTGGGCTCCCCTGGATTTTGGGAACTCCTCTGTGTTAGCCTTCACCCTCCAGGAAAGGAGCAGCTCCCTAGGGGGCCTCGTCTTAACCTCTTGGGCACCAGCTCAGCTCTACGCAAACTGTTATGCCATCAGTGACTCTACTCATCGATTGTCCCTTGTCCCCACAAGGATCGGAGCTGCTATGGCGTCCTTCTTGGCTTCGCTGGGCCCTTTCAGCAGAGGCCCGCCCTGCTGCATGCTCACTGATCCCTTCCATCAGGGCTTGGGTGGACTTCAGAAGGAAGAAGCATCCGCCCTTCTCTCCTGGGCTCCCCAACGCTTGTTAGCACGGAGATGGTTCCCTCAATAGATAGTGGGCTCTGACCGCTGGATGGGTCTGGGGGAAGCCAGACACATGGCTGGCTCCAAGTCAGTGACCAAGCAGGGCCTCCTCTCTCTGCCCACCCTGTGAGGCCATCTCCAGGTAGAAAGGAGGAGAGTTCCAAGGAGCCGCCTACTCCACACCCCCAAACTACAACTTGTCATTGCAAGCTTCGAACTCTCACACCTTCGCTGTGGGAGCTGGGACTACGATTCATTCCGCCCAGGGAGTTATCAAGTATGAGCCTGTTGCCCCACTGGGAATCCCTTCAGCCCACCCTTGTTCTCCATCTCTGCTCCCTTGGATCTGAGCTGGACCCTCGCATCCAGCGTTTACATCGCTGCTGTGGGGGTCTTCCCGTCATGCACATCCAAGGATATCTCTATGGTAAAATTACAGAAAGGCTAAGAATATTGCCCAAAATCTCTTGGCCAGATATATCCCCACCAGTATCACAACTTAGAGCACTCCCTGTTCTCCTCTCCCCTCTGCCTCCCTACTGGGCTGATTCCCATTTCCAGAGCTAGTTCGGAATGCATTCCACCGGAAGCCAGGGAATGCCTTCTTGCACATCTGGAGGCTTGCCTGAGCCTTTGCTGCCTCTTAGGCTCCTGCGGAGCAATGGCCTTGCTCTCCTCTGAGCCTTTTTCTCCCAAGATACTGCGCAGTCATCGCACTAGATCAAAACTGCCAGAACCGAGTTTTAAGCGATATATGGCCACCACATCTATTTTGTTCCTTTTTATGTTCAAGGCAGGACACATTCGCAAAACACATTAAGTCAGACACAGTGACCACGGTGGAGAGGCAAGTGGGTAGCTTGTGCTTCTTCGGAGGGGGCACTGGGCAGTGTGTTAGGGCTAGGGGGGTAGTGGGGCGGGACAGACCTGTCCTAGGATAAGAGCAGCTACTCGCAGGCCGGTTTTGCTTTCGCTTTGAATGTGGTGGGCGGTGGGACGGCCCCGAATCTCCTCAAACGGACACTCCGAGAGTTAATTCGAAAGCGCCACCCGCCCTTGGGGGCGATCGACGCACTTGTCCTTGAGAAGCTGATGTACAGACAGAGAGAGAAAGCAAGAGACCCAGTCCTGGGAAAGTCCTGCCGGCTATACAGACAATTATAAAAATGTGTCCCCCAGGGTCAGTGTTCCAACGCCTCACCCTCGGCATCCAGCTGCTCCTCTCAGTGCCGGTCCAGCATGTGTCAATCACGCTGTAAGTAGCTGAGGGCCCGGGAGACTCGGGTGACTCGATCAGGGAAAGCTCTCGGGAAAGAGCAGACAGAAGTCCTGGACCCACTAAGGGAGACTAAAGGGCTGCCAGCAATTGCAGGCCAAGGGAAGGAAGAGGGGACAATCGTGCTAGATTGCACAGCACCTGGCATGGTCTCCTCATTATAGAGCAAGCCAGGGTGCTACCGCTATGCCCAATTCACAGACGAAAAGTAAAGCCCAGCCCTGAAGCTAGAGGAAGGAAATGCAGTTCTCTGCCAGAACCCTGAACAAGACCTGGGAGGTCTTGCTGCATCTGTCAGTCCCGAGGAAGGAAGGGATTAAATCATGGGTGGGGGGAGATCAGTACCCAGAAGAAATGGAGAGCAAAATTTGCCAGGATGGCTGAAGAAAGAAAGAGGCAGGTCAAAACCAGGTTGACAGGCTCCACCTACCCTTCCTTTCCCTTCCAGACCTCCTCTTTTTGGCCACCCTTGTCCTCTTAAACCACCTGAGTTTGGCCAGGGTCATTCCTGCCTCTGGACCTGCCAAGTGTCTTAGCCAGTCCCAAAACCTGCTGAAGACCACGGTCGACATGGTGAATACGGTGAGTTTCTCGCGTCCATCTGGCTCCAAAGCCCCGCTGTTGAAATGACTCCTAACCGATCTGCTATTGGCTGGGAATCCAGAGTTCATGGGTAGCTGGCAGGAACGGTAGAGGAGACTTTTCAAGACTTCTAAATATAATCTAAAGGAAGCTGTGTCTCCAGAGAAAGGAAGAATGGTAATAAATTATAACGGCATTGGTTTGGGCTGTAGCGGAAAAGGGGCGCTTATCATCTCCCTCCCAGCCTGCATCTGGCATCTTGTCTTCTGCTTCACGGCAGGTGGGATGGGGAGACCCACTAGGTACACTCTCTGTGCTTCACAAGCCGTAGAGACGAGTTAGATTGTCCTTCCCGCCGCTCACCTATGTCCAGCACGGTGAAGCAGTTCCCCGTTAGATGGACACATCTCAGGAAGGACTCAGACTTCAGATCTCACGGCCAGCCTCCATTTTTCTGGGACAAGTGTGATCCAGTTTTTCATTCAGAGCTCTATTCATTTTTCTCAGGTTTCATATTTGAATGCAAAATAGCCTTTTCTGTTGTAAAATTGCCCCAGTTTCCTCTCAATTTTTCGACAAAGCTACAAAAAAAAAAAAAATTGCTAATGTGTTCAAGATACCCTGCAGGTGCGAGGGCTGGAGCTCTGTAGTAGAATTCTGGCTTCCCTGTGAATGAGTACCCAAGTTCTGTCCCCAACAGGGCATGCATTCGTAAGCACACGGGAACAGAGGTGGAAAGGAGGGAAACGCCTGTCTTTCTGTTGTGGTTTTTAAATCTTTCTTTAGGATCTTCTACTTTGTTGTCCTACGGCTATCCCAAGATAAGCTCTGCTCCACAAGGCCTTCTTGGTGAATTCCTTTCTTTCCTACTAATCTTGCATAAGGCGCTGCGGATGGTTCCTCAGAGCTCAATCTGAATTAAGTGGGGTTCCCAGGCAGGAGAGATGGCTCAGTGGTTAAGAGAGCTGGCTGCTCTTCCAGAGGTCCTGAGTTTCCCCTCACCCACATGGTGGCTCACAACCATCTGTAACTAGTCAGAGGGACGCTGTCATTTTCTGGCCTCTGCAGGGCCTGAGCACATGGTACACAGACGTACCTGCGGGCAGATCACGTGTAGCCGCGAAACCTTAAAATTAAGGAAAAACCTTGAGGGAGGTTCCGTAAGGAATACCCACAGAAAGGAGAGACTGTTTTCCTAAGGTGTTCAAAGTTAATTAGATGCTCCTCACGCCTCTACTGTCAAATAATAGTGCTGGGCTTCAAGACACAATAGAATTCAACTTTGTCTTAGTTTTGGGTCACTGACGCTCTCTAGCTGAACTTGGAATCCAAGACAGCTCATCGCTGTATGTTCTTCCTCAGACCCCAGTACCATAGTTGAATGGAAAAGTTATCTCAACTTTCAAACAGAGAGCTGTTGACTTCTTAATATGTTGTGTAATTCTGTTGACTGGTGCTTTCTGGTACGCCAAGGGGTAAGACAGTCCCTGTGCATGTAAATTAAAGCTCAACTACTATTTAGGACTTGTAAGTTTGTTACAGCCATCAAGCTGTGACTTTAACAGTTTCCCCTTTAGAAGTGATACTTGCAAAAGAGATTCGTAGGGCACAGCTGCTCGGCAAAAGGAAAAACAACAGGATCCACCAGAGGCAAGCCGCACAGTGTGTCACTGATGCTGATTAGCAAAGACTGTTGCAACCACCCCAGTGTTCACATGGTGGAAGAAAATATCCCGCTGGCAGGCGGCCTAGGCAAAGAGGGAGGGGGCAGGGAGAGCAGGCGGGAGGTGGATTTCTTCTCATCATATGATGAGCCTAAGTTTCCTACAGGCCAAAGAGATGAAGGTTTGGCTCAGAGTGGCCAGCCCAGGCTCTGCTGATCCGCTGGGGTGCCAGTCTCAGAGGGAGCCAGCGATCTTGCCGGAAGTATCACCTCAGCTTCTCTTTATGGCTTTCACAGGCCAGAGAAAAACTGAAACATTATTCCTGCACTGCTGAAGACATCGATCATGAAGACATCACACGGGACCAAACCAGCACACTGGAGGCCTGTTTACCACTAGAACTACACAAGGTATGGAGGACATCTCCCCTCCCCCACCCCCAATTAAGAGTGGCACAGGCGTGCTCAGCTGTCTCCAGACATTTACTTGTAGCTATCGAACCTGAGAGTTTTGAGAAAAAAAAAGTCACAACCATACAAATACTCCTACAAGCTTAAGGATATACTCAGTAACTACAAGCTGGGTGTGGTGGTACAGACTTTTAATTCCAGCACACTGTAGGTAGAGGGAGGCTGGCTTCTGTTAAGTTAGAGGCCAGCCTGGTACTCACAGTGAGTTCGAGCCCAGCCAGGAATACACAAGATTCCATCTTTAAAAAGAAAGGGGGCGTGGCAGGTGAAGCTAGTTAGTGAAGTGCTTCTTCCTGCACAAACTTGAGGACTTCACATCCCCAGCACCCATGTAAGAGCTGGGTGTAATGGTTTTCCCATGCAGCCTCAGGACGAGGGTAGGCAGAGACAGGAGCTGCAGGCCCGGTGAGAGAACCTATATCAGAAAAAAAAAAAAAAAACAAGTCTGGAGAATCGATTAAGAAAGACTCCAAAGGTCTTGTTTCCACACATCCATGCACCTGCACACACGTGCACACAGGAACACCGATATGTATCCACACGAAAGCAGTTATGATGGTGAAGTTTCTTATGCTTTTACTGTCATGAAAAGTTAGTTTCAGAAAACAATATCAGAGAGATTTATATTAAGAATTAATGACTGGAGGGTGTGTGGCCCATGCCTTTAATCTCAGCATTTGAAAGGTAGAGGCAGATGGATCTCTGTGAGTTCGAGGACAGCCTGGTCTACAGAGTAAGTTCCAGGACAGCCAGGGCTACAATAGAGACCCTGTCTCAAAAAAAAAATGATGATGATGGTGATGGTGGTGGTGGTGATGATGATGGTGATGATGATGATGATGATGATGGTGATGGTGATGGTGATGGTGGTGGTGGTGGTGATGATGATGATGGTGATGGTGGTGATGGTTATGGTGGTGGTGATGATGATGATGATGATGATGAAACCCTTGATATATTATTTTCTTCTAGAACGAGAGTTGCCTTGCTACTAGAGAGACTTCTTCCATAATAGTAAGTAAGCACTCTAAAGGTTCCTTCCTCATGGCAGAGACATAACACTGATGCCTGATCGTTCTTTCCTCTAGAGAGGGAGCTGCCTGCCCCCACAGAAGACGTCTCTGGTGATGGTAAGCCACCGCATCACTGAAATGCCGCAGGGTTGTGTAGTTCCAGCCCTTCCAGCCCATCTCCATGGTTCCTTCCCCATTTTGTCCCTCCCTCTAGACCCTGTGCCTTGGTAGCATCTATGAGGACTTGAAGATGTACCAGACAGAGTTCCAGGCCATAAACGCAGCCCTTCAGAACCTTAACCATCAGCAGATCATTCTGGACGAACGCATGCTGATAGCTATTGATGAGCTGATGCGGGTAAGAGTCCTCCTATCAGCAAGGGCTCCTTTTCATGTTGAAGAGAGGGCCTTTATAATAAAACTCAGTATGTCCTGGGTTGAGAGAGACTGGAACACCCCCCAGCCCCCTACCGTGAAAGGCGCTGCACGGTTACATTTACTAAGACAGCCTCCAGGGGGCCTCTACAATAAGGGCAGATGCAAGGAGCCTTCTGCTTGCTGACCTCACTACACAAATCGAGCTCTTTTCAAATGTTTTGACTCATACCGTCCCCACAGCAAGCAAATGAGGCCGGTACAGAGGATGAACTAGGGTCCCCTGAGGAAGGGGTTGTTGTTGTTGTTGTTGTTGTTGTTGTTGTTTTAAAATCGCTCTTCTCTTAAAGGTTCAAGATTAGGACTGGAGAGAAACTCCAGTAGTTAAGAGCACTTGAGTTTGGCCTGGAGCGCCTATGTAACAAACAGGGTGTGGTCGTGAACTGCTCTCTAACTCCAGAGAGACTGAGAGACAGGAGGACCACAGAGGCTTTCTTGCTGCAAGGTTAGCCATGAAACCTCCAGGTTCAGGGAGAGAGCCTTCCTCAAAGGAATAAGATGGAGAGTCATGCGATCTCTTCTTTGGCTTCTGCACAGTGTAGGTACAGATACGCAAATGTATGTGTATAATACACGCAAACATACACGTGTCCTTTCTAAGATGTACGGGATGGACACTCTAAGGGCTGTGCACATATTCAAATATTACCAGGGAAAACACGTGGGGCTGATGTCCAATTATAATCTATTTTGAACCAAAATGTGACCAAAGTGGAAAGTGATCTTGCATGTAGGGAAATGCAGTGTTAGGCGGCTGTGGGAACTTTGCTGCACAATAGTACCACGAAGCACTGAAGTGCGCACACTCGAGAGAGATGAGCACCTTGGCGGCCATGGCGCGGGATGAAAGTTCGTCAGAAGTCATCGTCAGAAAAGCAATTGTTTTTCCTTTCACATGTGCTGTCTTGGTTAGGGTTTCCATTTCTTTGATAAAACATCATGGCCAAAAGCAAGTTGGGGAGGAAAGGGTTTATTTCGCCTTATAGAGTGCGGTGAGTCTATCATCCAGGGAAGTGGAGGCAGAGCGGATGCTGTAGAGGAATCCTGGTGACTGGAGCGTCCCACAAGCCTTTCCCAGCTTGCCTTGGATAGAGAGCATCCAGGACCGCCAGGCCAGGGAGAACTGGGCCCTCCCATCTCAACCACCAATCAAGAAAATGACCACAGGCTTGCCCACTGGCCAATCTGGCTGGAGGTGTTTTTCTCAATTGATGTTTCCATCTCCCAGAATGACTCTGGCTTGTGTCAAGTTAACATAAAACCACCCAGGACATTACATATTGCCAGATGACTTATTTGAAAGACAGCAAAGTTTATGCAGGTGTCAAACAACTTACCATACAGAGATTTGTAATGGACATTGCATGTACAAGCCCAGAAGTCAGGTGATTTGGGTAGTAGAGAGCGATCTACCAGGGGCCAGTCAACTATGCTGACTGATTATAAATGGGACGACTTTAAACACCCTAACACTCTCTCAAGATTTTGTGAGGAACAAGCAAAAATCTTAAACGTCATAGAAACCAAAGTTCTTTTTCTATGTTATGAAATCAAAGGAGAGAGTGGGGAAACAGGGGACTGGCTCGCTTATCTAACACAAACAGCATTTCTATCAGAAATAGCCCTGGTGCTGATAATGAGCTCTAATCCATAGACCCCACCCACCCCAGCTCCCTCCTCTAAAAGGACTGGGCTTTTTAACATAACTTATAAACATTAACTAGCTGTCACTGCAGATGCCACCTCGTAGATTCATCCCTGCTGAGGGACAAGCCCAAATGATGATTTCTTTTCTGGGCAGTTTAGGAGTCTTGTCAGAGATCATTAAAAACATAGATATGTGCTCGCAAAGGAGTATTTCTTCCCTCTTTTCCTCCGGGGAACACAGCAGGAGGAGATGTGAAATGGGTCTAGGAGTGTGGTGAGGCATTGGGCTGCAGGCGCTAGACTGTGCCTTGACTGTATCCATATTTTTTTTCTTTTTGCAGACAAATGTTCTAATTTTTAAACTGTATGTATGCTAAGCTTGGTGTTTCTTTGTAGTCTCTGAATCAGAACGGCGAGACTCTGCGCCAGAGGCCTCCTGTGGCGGACGCAGATCCTTACAGAGTGAAGATGAAGCTCTGCATCCTGCTGCATGCCTTCAGCACCCGCGTCATGACTATCAACAGGGTGATGAGCTATCTGAGCTCCTCCTGAAACGCTCGCAGCCCTCCCCAACGGCGCCCTCTCCACAGAAATAGGAACCAAAGAAAGGTCAATGAGAGGCGGGTCAATAAGAGGAGGTCTTGGCCTGGTGGACTTTAAGCTCCCTCAGGAATCTGTTCTCCTGTCACGTTCTTTTCCTCCCGAAAGGTGGCACAGCTACCTCAGCATGGTCCCCACCATTGCTTCTCTCTATTTATGATACAGGTTGTTTGTTAAGTTTTCGTCAAAATATTGTTAAGGGGAGAATACGTTCTCCTCCAATGTGTCAGCAGAAGAGCAAGAACTGATAAGCTATTATTTTTGTGCCAAAGTGTTTATGAAAACACTCAGCCACCCCTTATTTAAAAATATTTATTGTTATATTTTATGCTCATRAAAGTATATGAGCCTATTTATATTTATTTATTTTCTATTTATTGTAATATTTCTTATCAGGTGGATTTGAAACATTTTGAAATATACCTTATTTTATGGTTCTAATAAAGTAATTTAAGTGCTTCTCAGATATTCTTGGTGTATCTATCTATCTACCTACCTATCTATCTATAGATTATTTAATTACTTAAACAGGGTCTCATTGGATAGACCAGGCTGGCTTCTGACTAACAGAGATCAGATGATCTCTGCCTCCCAAATGCTGGGGCCAAACCTGTCTATCCCTTTCCCTAACTAGAATATTTAAATGTTCTGAGACGCACTGCAAGAAAACTCTTAGTTTGCACTCTATTGCTCTGATAAACATACGCCATGGCCCAAAGAAGCTGGGGGGAGGGGCATTTGCCATGCTACAGCTTACAGTCTATCACTGAGGGTCATCAGGGCAGAATCCTGGAGGCAGGACCCGATCCAGAGGATGGAGGGGTACTGCTTACTGGCTTGCTCTCCCTGGGCTTGATTAGCCTGCTTTCTTATACAACCCAGGACCACCAGACTAGGATTGGCACTGCCCACAGTGTGCTGGGCCCTCCCGCATCGATCATTAATAAGGAAAATGCCCCCTCAGTCTTGCCTACAGGTCAATCTGATGAAAACATTTTTTTTCAATTGAGGTTCTGTCTTCCTAGATGCCTCTAGTTTGTGTCAATTTGTCAAAACAAACAAAAATAGCACAATAATTCTGATGACATTTGAACAAAATAATCTTGCAAAGATGGCCACGATGGAGCTCGGGGGATGGCTCAGTGGGCAAAGTGTTCGCCTCACAAGTGTGACAAGCAGGGGTCAGATCCCCAGAACTCAACCTGTAAGTAACCCCACTTTCCATCAGGCAGTCTGGGGAACCTCTGAAGCAAGCTGGCTGAGTGAACTCTAGGTCTGAGTGAGAGACTGAGCCTCAGTACACAAGGTGGCAAGGAATCGGGAAAGACACTCGACAACAGCCTGGGACCTCCCAACCCATGCGCACGTGCATGCACACACCTATGCATCCACACGTGTGAACACATTACGCAAGCATATACCACAGATATATACATGAAAAATAAAATGGCCAAAGTGTTGATTCATTTCCCAGTCCCCTTAATCTTGCTTTTGCTAGGAGTCCAGACTGGCCTCAATTCTCAAGTGGCTGTGTGAATTACGGTTTTTAAGGAGTACTTTACTATTTCTGTTCAACATTTGAATCTCAAAGTAAAACATACAGAAATGTTCTCCCTGGCAACCTCGGGCCATGACCTGCTGTGCATTAAACAAATACATTATCATACTCTTCAACTTGGAAAAAGTATCCTGTGAGGCTCTCTAAATTACTCTAATCTGTGTGACCCTTTGGGCTCTCAGAGGGAAGCCCTTTTTAAATTACAAACAGAAAAACTCTCCACTTGCCTACATTACATAGAATGCTTTCCCGAACCCCATGTATAATTGCCTTCCTTTGGTTTAAGAAGTGTCTTCCTTCTGGTCTTAGTATTAATTCCGTCTTTCTAGTTCTTTGAGCCACGTGAATTTAAAGAGTCCCACAACAGAATTCCACATCATTTGGTTCTGGGATAACCGTGTTCCTTCCAATAGAAAAGGGCTCTCAGGCCTTTATTTAGAGAGGCGCCTTTCTAAGTTGTTTCTTCCCACCAGGTCCCCATTCATCTCCAGGGGCCCAAAGGAAAGTAAGTGTGGCATCTCCTCTGTGACAAACTCATTGTCCAGATTCTCATTCTCTGCCCATCACCAGACAAAAATCGCTGGAGGCCAGATTCATGGAAGAGCTGGGTAACGGCAGGCTCCTCCCAGGAAGGGGCTCCCCTCAGGCCAGGGCTTGTCTCGGGAAGTTTTGTTACCGTTGAGCAGCTCAGGTCACAGTGACTCTCAAAGGCTGTGGAGTAGCTGGTTACTCCTTACTGAGAATGACACCCGCTGTCTATCTCCTCTTTGAAGCAGCCCAGCAAGAGGTTTCCTCCACAGACTTGAGTCCGAGTAGAGGAACACCCTCATTACATTTCTCCTAGGCACCAATATGAGATGTGCTTTGAATAATGACTGGAGGTGAACATGGTGACACATGCCTACGATCCCAACACTTGGAAGGCTACAACAGAAGCGTTATGAGTTCAAAGTCAGCCTAAGCTTCAGGCCAAGACCGTATCTCAGAGAAAACAAAAGCAAATCCAACTGGCCCAAGTGACGTCTTCATGATAAATTCCATTCCTCAATCCATAGTTTGTTCTCGCATCGTCCTATAAATGTGCAGTAGTGTGTATGTATCCTAACCAAGTTTTTAAATGACTTCCTCCCTGCACCCTCTTCCAAGAAATGAAGACTCTACTCTAACTCGCCTCCAATGATCAGAGTGATGGTTAAATAAAATGATTCAGGCAAAGCCTTTGCCTGACCCTCAGTGCACAGCAAATCTTAGTAAATGTTAAGAGTTATTACTCGTCTTTGGGGATGGCAACTCAGAGTAATTAAACCCTCTGCTATTTCTTCATTGGTGGAATTTAGGTGAGTAAAACCAAATTCACAAGGATTAAATGAGACAGCGATGGAGCCGGGTGTGGGGGGCACATGCCTGGAATCCTACTTGGGAAGTAGATGCAGAAGCATCACAAGTTCAAGGCCAGCCTTTACTACACTTGCGTTTGACACCAGCCTGGGCCAAAATAGACCTGTCTCAAAAAGCACACATACAATAAAGACACTTCAGGGGATCGGAACGGCGGGTGGTCGTGGAGCTCACCTGCCCGGCTACCAACTCGCCCTGAGATCTGTGCAGCCTGTGCCCAGATCCCAGGCAGGACGGCCACCTTGCCTCAGGGCAACCTAGTCTACTAACAGCAGAGACCAGGTACAGGGGCGGGGCAGAGGCCAGGTCCGACAGCAGCTGCGCTGTCGGGC
>BDUI01000001.1:2537270-2550218 GCA_002335545.1 Apodemus speciosus | reverse complement strand
GGGGCGGGGAAACCAGGAAAGAGGGAAATGAAATGTAAATAAAGAATATATCCAATAAAAAAATTAAAATTTAAAAAAAAATATATATATACTTGCTTGCTTGAAATAACTATAGATGTTATAACATACAAGGTGTATAAGTATGCCTTTTAAGTAAAAAAAATAATTTAAATATCGGTTGGGTGGTTAAGTGGTTACCATACTTTAAAAATAATCCCTTGCTGACAGAGGTTCCCACGGTGGTAAATGTGGCTTCCTTCCTGTTCAGATGTATCAAACACCCTGGGTTGGACGGGTCGCTCAGTTCGTGAACTATTTATCTAGTATTCACAAGGCTGTGTCACTTCTCAGCATCTTGGAGGTTCTGGGGAAATGCTTCCAACGCTTCTGCGGAACCAGGGCTGGGCTTAGAGCAGGAGCAAAGTGGAGGAGAAGTGAAGAGCCAGGGGTGGGGGTGGGGTCCCTATAAAATCCTCATGGCCGAGTGTCTGTGACCTCTGTCCTCCTACTGTGCCCCACCCTCTAGAGTTTCCACCACTCCCAAATACCACCAGCAGGCAACCGAGATGGAGCCTTCGGACAACGTTTCAGATCCAAACCATGGCATCAAGCAAACACTGCATGTTCTGTTCCACATTGCTCCCAACAGAAGCAGCTCGAGGGTCCCAATGGAGTCCTGGCGACTGCACCTCCTCAAACCCTCTCTCTTCAGTGACCTTCTACACAGCCACTCCCCTTCTGAGTACTCTTTCAGTGCATGCTCTGGGTAAGTTTTATTTTCTGTCATGGTTTACTGTTTGTTTTTTAATATAAAATGCACCCACAAAAGCTCAGGTGTTCGAACACTTGGTTCCCCAACTACTGACACTATTTTGAAAGGTCGTGAAATTTTAAGAGATGAGGTCTGGATGGGAGAAATAGGGCATCATGTTCAGGTGTTTAGGATATTAGCTCAGACAGCTGCCAGCCCAAGCCCTCTACGGCAGCCATGGTGTGACACTGCCAACACCGCCACAGCCGCTGTTGCTGCCACCCATCCCAGCTCGGTGGACTGTATCCCATCCAACCAGGAGCCAAACAAACTCCTCCTTTCTCCAGAGGTTCTTGTCAGGTAGTCTCCCACAGAGACCGGAAACAGAAGTAATACTCTTACTCAAACAGGTTTTGAAACTAAGGCAAAAATATGAAAGCTCCCTGAATTCATTCAAGCCACTCATGTCCTTATTTCTGTAAGTAACAGAACCTTTAGCTGTCTACCTTTAACTTTTTAGCTTTCCAAGCTTACCTGTTGTTGCTATAAATGCAAGGAGTGTCTTCTCAACTGAAAATCAAGCTTGTGGCAAATGTGCTCAACCCGTCTGAGACAGGAGCCGTCCACGAAGGTGGATGACTGGGCTCAAGGGACTCTAACCAAGGAATGTCCATCAACACAGGGTGAAAACGGACGTAACTCCATCTAAGGACTGCAGGGCACAACCGGAAGTCTGCCAGCAGCCAGACTTCACCCAGGGCCTCCCGCCATCATCAGTAGTTGGAAAGTCCTTGTCAGCACCCCTCAGATCAGGCTGTGTATCAGGGAGGCCTGGAAATGTCTAAAATCTCCATCACAACACTGCATCTCTGGTCTCCTGACCTGGGGGATTAAGACTTTCAGCAGGCACCAACTGGTGTACCCCAGAAACTCCAGACCATGATCAAAGGTCCAGCCCCACCTGCTAGAAACCATCGTGCTCACAGGGGCACCATCATCAAACAGGGGGCCTTAGAGAACGACATGAAATGTGCTTCCACATGAAAATGTATTGAGGAAACTTCCTGTAAACCCAGGCACCTATATAACCCAGCGAGCACAGGAGACAGAAAAGTCCCCCCTGCTTCTCCTGCTTCCTCATCTGGTCAGGAATTAATAGTAAGGTATTTGGTTTAAATAAAGACATCTTGGAAATTGAGAGGCTCTGCTCACTCTTCTAATATAGGAACGAGGGGAACACAGTTGTCTCAGACCAGTGACAAATCTGTGTGAGCTTCTTTACCTGGACCTCACTGAGCCTGAACTCAAGCACTGGAGAGCTGGGTTCGGAACCATCTGCTGCCCACAGAACCAAGATGGCAGCAATTCCGGAACAGGATGCTTTAACAAGTGATCTGTGGAGCTAGACACTCGGTGGTTAACCGTAACTCTTTCAGAGGATGCAAATCTGGTTCCTAGTACCCACATAAGGTGACTCACAATCACCTGTAACTCCAGGGGATGCCCTCTTCTGGCCTCCATTGGCCATACATTTACCTGCGCACACACACAGAGTTTCACAATGAAGCAGTTAAAAAGTGACTAACAGAATTGGGAGTGAAGTCCAATAGTGCATCTCTTAGGTGGCAAATGCACAACTCTGAGTTTGACTTACTTCCCCCACCCCAACCAAATAACTTGTAAGTAAATAACAGTACAAAGAAAACAGGCACAGCTGTTAAATGGTGATTTCTCTCCATCTACAATTTGTGGATTCTTTCTAAAACAGTTGAATAAACACATCTATCATGTTAATTTCCACCAACAAAATTCCTGATGGGGACCACATCCACCACTCTCCTCCCCACACATCTCCCCAAATCCAAGAGTCAGTGGGGTCCATTATTCTCCTGAGAGAATCCTTTAATGAGAAGGCAGGTGCTTGAGACACTTGCTTGATCCCTGGGAGGCAGGGGCAGGGCAGAGTCAGAGAGACAATGATCAGATGCTTTTTCTCTTGGCTTTGGTTCGACTAAATGTATCTCTGCTATACATTCTCCCTGCTTCCCAAAGTAAATGACCCTGAATTGAGAATCAGACCTTGTAGTTTTACTGGGGAGGGGGGAGTGAAACTTACAGGTCCTCTGAAAAGATACTTGAATTTCTCCGGAGAAACCAACACTCCCCAGCTCTTTGGTGCAAGAGAATTAGAACAGCGTCTGAGGCAGGGGTGAAGCTTCTGTATGCAAAGGCCAGAGGACAGCAGACCTTAGGCGATGTCTGGGAAAAGAGCTTGGCTTTTCAGGAAGCAGACCAGTCCTGCCTGGAACAGCACTCTGAAATGAAGTCATTTGATATTTGGTTGGTTGGTTGGTTGGTTGGTTGGTTGGTTGGTTGGTTGGTTGTCTCCCCATCCCCCACCCCACCTCCACATCCAACACAGAGAACCCTCCTTAGTTACGTTTCTTCTTGTGACAAAATATCCGACAAGAAGCAACTTGAGGAGAGAAGGTATTATTGGGGAGGGGGTGGCAGTGTCACAGTTTCAGGATACAGGGGTACAGTCTGTCATGGTGGGCATGACATGGTGATGTATGTAAGACGTTCTGTGTGAAGCAGTTCTATGTACTGCATGGTCGGCCATAAGGGACCTGAGAGAAATGGAGCCCGGGGCTGAGATCTCTCCTTCCCCAGTCTAGGGCCTCCGGCCAATGAAATGATGCTGTCTGCATGCAGAGTAAGTCTGCCTTCTTCTCTTAAACCCCCGTGGAAGCACCTTCACAGGCACAGCCAAAGTGTGTCTCCTAGGTGATTCTAAATCCTATCGCGTCAAAAACTCAAGATTAACCTCACATCCCTGAAACCTTCTGGCATACCTTAATGGCGTATGTATGCACGTTTGCATTTTTAGAGTAGAAAATGTGTATGTAGAGCTCCATGAGGTCCTTCTGAAAGGCAGCTTAGTGTTCTGATCATATAAACAATAATCAAAGGTTTGAATTGTTTTGAGCTCAGTAGTAACAATGCGACCGGTGTGGGGGAGGGGAGAAACAGAGACACAGAGAAAGAGACAGAGAGGAGCTTAAAAACAAAGGAATGAACCCTGTGGTCTGGATTGAGTCCAGACAATCCTGGTTCTTACTGGTTTTCAGTGTTCTGTTACAGTGTGGGCAAGTCTCACTGGTGACACCCAGTGGCCTCCCTGCGCACTGCTTCAGTGCCTGGAGATCAGAAGGCTCAGTCTAACTAGTTGGGTCTCTAGTAACAGACAGCCCTCATCTTCCCTTTACTGAGACTTCTTGCCTGCCCAGAATTTGACAAGCACCTGTGTCTGTCACTCGGAGTGCATGTTGCGCTCCAGGAGCAGATGGGGACAGAGGCTTTGAGGACAAGTAAGCGCTCGCTGAGGTCATCTGAACTGGAATTCCAGCCCTTCCTCTAACTGCGGTGTGAGTCATGGTTATAGAACGGTGGTAGTTCTGTACTTACCACTGAATTTGCATAATTTTCTGAACTCAAGTTTGTAAGCAAACAACCAACACTTTCCATATTAGAAATGGCTGTTCCTAAGACTCAAGGTGATTCCACATAAGCAATCAATTCAGATAATTCCCTGCTCCCCTTCCAGGGCAGTCACCAAAATGCTGGACAAGAGCAGCATACTGCCCCTGTCTTACTTCAAACTCAGTGATCTCAGTGTGCATATTGTAACCTTGTGAGTTCTGTCTAATGTCATCAGAATCACTATCTTCCTGCTCCAGCTGGCTGAAAGCCATTTTTATCCACGCTCCCCGGACTCCTAGCCAGGGTAACTAACTACATATCTGCTCAGGACATTTTGGTCTTCATTCTATATAAGAATGGATGAAGTAGTTAATATTTCACAGTTTTATAGTTGCTTATAACAAAACAAACTCTCCTTATTTTAAGAAGTACATGTCAACCACCTGTAACATACAAGTTAACCACCTTTAAGATACACATTAACCACCTGTAAGAGACATGTTAACCACCTTTAAGACATACCTACACAGTCAAAAGCTCATTGCTTCTTTTTTAAAGGGTTTTTTTTTGAGTTTTTATAATGTATTTTTATTGGATATTTTCTTTATTTACATTTCAAATATTTTCCCCTTCCCAGGTCTCCCCTTTGGAAACTCCCTATTCCATTCCCCTCCCCCCGCCTCTATGAGGGTGCTCTCACACCCGCCCACCCACTCCTGTCTTCCCACCCTGGCATTCCCCTACACTGGGCCATCTAACACCCTCAGGCCCAAGGGCCTCTCTTCCCACTTATGGCCAACAAGGCCATCCTCTGCCACATATGCAGTCAGGGCCATGGGTCCCTCCATGTGTACCCTTTGGTTGGTGGTCCCTGGAAGCTCCGGGGAGGGGAGTCTAGCCTGTTGACACTGTTGCTCCACCCCCTTGGGGCTGCAAACCCCTTCAGCTCCTTCAGTCCCTTCTTCAACTCCTCCATCTCGGACCCCCACGCTCAGTCCAATGGTTGGCTGCAAGGATCCACCTCTGTTTTTTTAAAGTTTTTATTGATTCTTTGTGAATTTCACATCTTGTACCCCAATCCCACTCATCTCCCCCTCCCTTCACATCTGCCCTTGCAATCTCCCCCTAAAATAAAACAAGGAATRTAAATAAATGAATAAATAAATAAACAAATCTCATCACTGAAGCTGTGGTGTATCCCACGGCGTACATACCCTTCTGCCAAAACAGTTTCACTTGCAAATGTTCATTGCCCCGAGTCACTGGTCTGGTTCGAGGACTCTGGCTTCTGCTACACTATCAGTACTGAATCCTCACCGGGACTCCTCTAGGATATCCTGTTGTTGCCCTGTGTCATGGAGACTCTGCAGCTTTGGATCTACAGGACTGGCCCTTTCAAGTACTCTGTATTTTATAGATGGGGTAGATGCTGGAGTAGTCCAACTCAAAGCCCTGGATCTGAGCCTGAGTGGGAACTTAGTTGGTCAGCCCACCAGCTCTCCTGTACCTCTGAAACCAAGGGCAACTCTACCGTATAGTCCAAGTGAGGTGCAGGGGACTCACTCTTCTGAATACTGTAGCCAACAAGTGGTATGGCCAGTTCTCCTTGCTCTCACAACCTGGGTGACAGCTCATCTGCCTGCAGGAAGTGGGTAAGTTTAGTGCGTTGGCCTGATACTGCTTGTACTCTTAATGCTAATATTGGGCCCCAAGACCTGGTGGTCCCATAGAGGCTATGCATGTAGACCCAACTGACACTATGCGACCTTGCCCCCAAGTTATTTCTGATTGGTAAATAAAGATGTTGTGGTGAGTTTCACCTATACAGCTTTAGCTCCCAGCAGATCACATGTGCGCACCTGCAGAGGATCTTTGGATCCACAAATGAAAGATACACACAACGCGCGCACACACACACACGCACACACACACACACACACACACACACACACACGCACACACACACACACTTTAGCTTATTTTTAAAATGCACTGACTACCTCAAAGGCTGAGCACTCCTAAATCTTCCTCGGCTTCTCCGGTCTCACATGGCCAGTTGGCTTTATTTCCTGCTGCTCCTGCATCCTATCCTTCTAACCTGAGACCTGGAGATTCTGTCCCATTGCTCTCTGCATCCTTGCCCTCACAACTCTAAGGGTCCTGCCTCATGCCCACCCATTGACCATTGGCATCTTTATTGATTAATCAAAAATCAATCAGGGAGAAGGACCTTTAGTGTTTGGACATGCAGATTCCTGATTGAATCAAAGCATTAGAACCAATCTCCAACATAAAGGTGCTGACAGCCAATAGCTGGGTAGAAGAGACATAGGTGGGATTTAGGATTTCTGGGCTTGGGAGAACCACCCAAGGGGAGAAGAAGGTGGAGGAGGAAGATGCCAAGGGTTAGAAGTCATGGAAACTCAACCCCAAGGCTGGCCAACTGAAGTTAAGAGCAGCCCAGATGAAACACAGTAAATAATAACTCCGGGTTATTGATAGGCTATCTGATAGCATAGAGGGTAGATATCTGCCCTGATCTTGTGCTGTTTAAGGCCTATTGTAAATATAGAGGTTGTGTGTGCTTTTATCTGGGAACTGAATAATCAGAGGCTTGGTAGAAACCCCGGACAGGGATTAAAAATGTCAACAACAGGTAGGGTGCATCTCTTCCTCACTCACACCACCTCACCGCAGATGAGGGCAGGGTCAGCTCTGAACTGCGCTCCCCAAGACAGGTGCTGCTTGCTCTTCCTAGCACTATACCCAGTGAGAGGTGGAGCCAGCTCTCCCTGACTCTCTGCACTGAGGCCAGCTTTCCTACCCCAATGCTTCCAGAATCAGCTCTCCCAGGCTGCCCAAGTGAGAGGCCGGGACAGCTCTCTAGCCACAGGCAAGGGGCAAGGCCAAATCAGCACAGTGCTTGGACATCAACATGGCCACAGGCAGTAACCTAGACCCACAACATCCGCGTGGCCTTTGGATGCCTCCAACATCAACGCAGACCCTGGCTGTGATAGGACCCTGGATTCAGACATGGCTTCCAACAGCAGCATGGGCTAGGAAGTTGCTATGACTTCAGGTAGCAGCACAGGCCACTCAGATGAGTTTCGGCCCTTGGCATCAGCACTGACTCTGGATATCAACATAGTCTCAGACCACTGGTGTGGGGATGCCCTTCATTATCAACATAGACCACAGATACCAGCATAGACCCCAGATGCAGTAGAGCTACAAACCTTGGAGGCAGCCGGCGCCCACACATCACCATGACCCCCGGTGGTTGCCCAGGCACCTCATATCTCCCTGTTCCACACCAGCATCTCATCTCCAGTTCCACCTCTCTCTGCAGTGCAGGGGCCACTCAGCTTTATTTTTGGTTGCTCTCTATCATCTCCATKCTCTCACTGTAGTGGTGCCCATTGCAGGGCCGGAAGTGGGCGCTTGGGCGTCTCTCTCCTCCGGCTCCCCCCAGCACATTGCTTCTTAACAGTTTTTAAAGACTGAGCAATCTATTCCTTCATAGGACGTAATCGTTAGGAAAGTGTGCCAGCTAGTTTTATGTCAACTTAACACAAACTAGAGACACATCAAAGAAGAGGGGAACTCAGCTAAGAAAAGGCCTACACCAGGGTGTTTTTTTTTAATTAGTGATTGAAGTGGGAAGGCCCAGCCCATGGTGAGTAGCCGCGCCCCTGGGCTGGCGGTCTGGGGCTTTGTAGGAAAGCAGGCTGAGCACGTGGTAAGGAGCAAGCCAGAAGGCGACTGTCCTCCACGGCCTCTGCACCAGCTCCTGCCTCCAGGCTCCTGCCTAGTTCGAGTTCCTTCCTTAGCTTCCTTCAGGGGCTGTAATTCAGGTTATGTAAATCAAATCAACCCTTTCCTCTCCAAGTCGCTTTTGGTCATGGAATTTCATCACACCAACAGAAACCCTAAGACAGGTACAATAATCATAACAAAAAGTCTGGTAAGCCTGCTTTGCAAGCCAAATTAAATTGGAATTTAATGAAGTATAGGCAGCAAAAGTAATTTATGGGGCCCAAAAGTAGCCGTATTCGGCACTTGGCAGACAAGTCACCTTTGCCTCTGTCCAACTCCAAGCGCTTAAGCAAGCTCCAGCTTAAGGCAGATGTCACAGCAGTGGCCGACCGTGAGGACAGAAGTCCGGTCTCTTCTCTGCCCTGATCTCTCAGAAACAGCAGCGTGGTCTGGGAAGAACCCGTGCCTGCCGGTGCAAGGCCTCTGGTCTACAGCAAACATCACCCGCTTGCTACATTTTCCACTTCCGCCTTTGTGATCTCGCCGTGCGGTGGTGCGCCCAGGTCCTACCCAAGCTTCGCTGGTGACTTAAGAAGACAGGGGCGAGAATGCTTCCTGCCCTTTCCCCAGGACCCCATTGTCTCGTCTCATGCTCAGCCAACAATTCATCAATAAACACCCAACATTTGGACTGCCGTCTTCTACGCCCCACAGGTTTTCCTTTTAAACTGTTCTAGGATCTGGAGTCTAGATTGAAGAGCGATGCTAAGAGGTCACTCATGCCCCCTAGTGGCTTCCTGGTGTATGGCTGAGTACTCCTAACTGGAAATTTCCACTTTTTAATTTTTAATGAATTTAACTTTTCCTAGCGTCTATTACAAACACAAGTAGTCAGAGCCATCTAAAGACTACTGTGTCAGATCCTGAGCCTAAACAATTAACGAGATCTCTATGTGATCCTTTTTAATATCGAAGCTGCCCGTGCCTTTTAAATCTCTGCAATGACATAATGCGCCTGAAACTACCAGAGGAGGGACGATTAGCTCAAAGTTGTCCTTACAAACACATAATATAAACGGTGACTACTGGAGTTTAGAAAGAGAACTGGTGGGGCGGGGAGGCGCATATTTCAGCACCTGGCCTGAGATAAGTGACATGGTGGGAATCACTGCTAGTGTTCTATAGCGAAGCAGTGTGACAAGAGTTTGTGGGGGTTGGGGGCGGGGCTGGAGCTGGAGAGGTGGCTCAGCGGTTAAGAGCACCAACTGCTCTTCCAGAGATCCTGAGTTCAATTCCCAGCAACCACATGGTGGCTCACAACCATCCATAACGAGATCTGATGCCCTCTTCTGGTGTGTCTGAAGAGAGAAATGAAGGTGATACATAAAACAAATAAATAAATCTTTTTTTTTTAAGAGTTTGCAGGAAACCATTACATGTCTGTTGAGTTCAAAGGCCCAAAGACGAAAACATGACATTGGAGGCATCGGGACACGGTTAAAAGAATGGTCCATAGTGAACAATGCTTTACTGAGAGAGGCTTCAGGAAATCAGGCAGGGGGCCTGTTAGCTCAGGGCATTTGTTCTCTGTATGGTTCTTGGACTTGAGTCCATCCTCCCGGGTAAAACATTTGCTTTCCATTTATAAGACATGTTTGTTCCTGTTGGATGCCGGAACACAGCTACAGGACCCAATCCGGTCAGAGTATCTGATTCTGGGCATGGCCTCCCTCCCGCCTTGATTTCTAGCTCTCCCAGATACAATCTATAGCACATGCCAGACAACTGTGTTTGAACTGCGCCGTCCTGAGAAAATTCTGGGAAAGGCTGCTCTGTCAATATTCAGGATGTGCTTACTGGTGTTTCTCTCCATGTTTTTCTGATCTCAAACAACCTTCTTTGCTTTCTTTGTTCCAGTCATGTGTGAAAGTACACAGAAAGAGGAAAAAGGCCATTTGTAGATCAGACTATAATTCCCCCCCCCCATCCTTTTCATGCCCTCAGATCTCAGTCCAGCAGACAAGACAGGTTGATGGAAGTCAACAGGTGTAGCTCAGAGGCAGGAGGATGACTGCTATTACTTGCCAGATGAGACAGAGGTTAATAAAATAAGCATCTCATTCTCCATGTCCTTCTGAAGCGTCCCCCGTACAACTGAGGGTGGACAAGTCCGAGGCGCTCTCCCTGTGCAGGATCGTCCCACACACTGAAATCACCGCGCTGGCAACACTCCTTTTGAATACCTCCGAGTGTTTTGGCATTACTTTCTACGCTTGGATTTAGCCTCTCTTCTACAAGATGTCCCGAGATAGCATTACACATCCTTGAAGGAAGAGTCCAAACCCATAAATGAATAATATCAATTGGCTTTTGTCTTCGCATAGAAAAGGGCAGATGACACAAATATCTCATAAGGCACAGACTCACTTAATGTTGTCAAAAAGTTAAACTATCTGGGCTACTGAGACAGGGTAATCACCAGTTCAAGGACACCTCAGGCTATGTGGTAACATCCTGTCTTAAAAACAATTAAATCAGACTCGAGGATAGCCAGTGGAAAAGAACACTCACTGTGCAAGTATGAGAACCCAAGTTCGAATCCCTAGCACCCACGTAAAAGACAGGCATGATTTTACCGGCATGGTTACACGTCCCTGTAACTCCCACATTGTAGAGTACGTTTGGACGGGTCCTGAAGCTGGGCTGCCAGCAATCCTCCTGTCTCCACCCCTCACAGCACTGAAGTCACAAGTGCTTGTGACCACATCCAGCTTTTTATGTGAGCTCTGGGGATTATCACGCAGGTTCCCAAGATGGAGAACCATCTCTTACCCGCAAAGCCAGCTCCCCACCCCCAGACTGATTTCTTTAATGGAAACGTGTTACTGTCTTTCCTGATTGATGCTTGTTGTATTCTGTCAGGACACTGGGCTCGTGGTTAACAGAATGGGGCCCTTTTGAAAAGCATCATTAGAAGTAGGTGCCAGTCCCAGGCGACAGGCATGTTGATGCAGAGGTTTCGAGCGCGGTCAGACATGTGTCTGAAAGCCCACTAGATGGCGTGAGTCGCCTCTTCATGCTCACATTCTAAAAGAGCCTTTAAAAAGTTACTTTAACTGTACAAAATTATGGGGCATGTTGAATAATTTGAAATGTATATACAATGTATATTGTTCATAAAAGGAGAATTAACATTTCTAACTTGTTAATTTTTTAGAAAGTTTTTTGATTAACAAAACACTTGTGCGTATCTGTGAGGAACACTGTGAGCAAGCTGTGCAAGTGACATTGGTGAATTTCACGTCTTCCTACAACGCCCGGTTATTCAAAAGCAGCAGGCTTAAAGCGATGCCCAGGCTTTACGTTACTGAGAGATGCTTTCACGAGGTCCTCGTGGCCATTAAAAACAAGGGTTCTGCTCTCCCCCTAGTCTTAATTACCAAAATCAACTCTCGGATCATGCATCAATTACACTCAGTGACATAAAGGAAGGTTACGGTGGCTGATGGCAGCAGGGTTAGAATGCCTTGCTGAAACCATGCTACAGAGCCGGTCTAGGGGTACGAAGAGCCGTTGGAGTCGAGAGAGGATGTAACAGAAGCATGCTGCATGCTGCATGCCGACTTAAAAATAACTTAAAGATGATATTAAGGAACCCAAGCTCAGAGCTGGCCGGGCTCAGGGCGGCTTTAATATCCGGCTAGGTCGAGACACAGAAACTGGCTGCTCATCCCCCACCCTCCCAGACAGCATTTCTTAAGACATGCTCTGAAGACCAGAGAGTCAGAATCTCCTMRGAATGGAGGAAGAGAGGAAGAACATGGTGTTTAAACATAGGAGTATTTATAAGCTTCTTGTTCTCACATAGTCGGGTTTTTTTTTTTTTTTTTTTTGGAGGGGGGTGTTTGTTTGGTTTTGGTTTTTGGTTTTTGGTTTTTTAATGTATATGAATACACTGTGGCTGTTTTCAGACACCCCACCAGAAGAGGGCATCAGATCCCATTACAGACGGTTGTGAGCCACCATGTGATTGCTGGGAATTGAACTCAGGACCTCTGGAAGAGCAGTCAGTGCTCTTAACCGCTGAGCCATCTCTCCAGTCCTCAGTCCTCACTTAATAGTTTTAAGAAGTCTATGAGAACCATTTTACCAAGGCGGAGATCCAGGCTCAGAAATGTTAATTCACTACCACATGATCACACAGCTTGAAATAGGAAATGATGCTATTCGCTGCGAGCCACTAACAGTTCCCGCCCTGTCTCCCCTTCTCCCCTCCGCTGCACCCTGTAGTGCCAGCTCCCTTAGCATGGTACAGTGGCCTTCCCTACGAGACTTGTGACACGTTGAACCCCTTCACGTATTTATTATTTCCCAAGCTCCGTAGTTCTAGAAAATACACGAGCTCTCTCATTTCACCCCTAGGTGCTCTTGCTGTTTAAGCCCGAGTTTTAAAGGGCTAGGGGAAACATGAACTTGAAACTGGGAGATATGATCTTAGTGATAGTCCTGGAAAAAAAAATCTGGCCGCTGCAACCTTTGCATCTTGTAATGCAGACTCCACACATGTTCATTTTATTAAGCCAATTACAGGACTATGTAAAGTGAGCCAGTCTTACACTAAACAGGTCCTCTTAAAAGCCAGATCTGCATCCGGGATAAAAAGCATACTTTTCCCTCAGCAGCTCTGCACAGTTCCTTCCTACAACAGCCCTGAACGCCCCGAAGAAGCCTGTACTGGATCCTAGTGCTTTTGTCGCCGTGCTGTGACAAAAGACCTCACAAGAAGTGACTTCAATGACTGAGGGTTCATTTTACCTTCCTGTTTACAAGGGGCCACAATTCATAGAGGTGGAAAAGCGAGGCAGCCAGATCGCGAGGGGGCAGGTCATGTTTCTTGTTGTTGTTGTTTTTGGTGGTGGTGGTTGTGGTGGTGGTGGTGGTGGTGGTGGTGGTGG
>BDUI01000001.1:2505264-2516663 GCA_002335545.1 Apodemus speciosus | reverse complement strand
TTTAGATCCTGGATGGTTTTGCTCAGTTCCTTCACTTGTTTGTTTGTATTTTCTTGTATTTCTTTAAAAGATTTTTGTGTTTCCTCTTTCATGACTCAATTGTTGACTCAATTTCTCCAGCATTTCTTTAAGTGATTTTTGCGTTTCCTCTTTATTGGCTTCTGTCTGTTGATCCATATTCTCCTGAATTTCTTTAAGTGATTTTTGTGTTTCCATTGTAAGGGCTTCTAACTTATTCATGTTTCCCTGTATTTCTTTAAGAGATTTATTTATATCCTTTTTGTGTTCCATCATGAACAGTGATTTTGAATCTAAATCTTGTTTTTCTGGTGTGTTGGGGTAGCCAGGACTTGCTGTTTTGGGGGAATTGGGTTCAGATGCTGCCATATTGCCTTGATTTCTGTTACTAAAATTCCTGCGTTTGCCTTTTGCCATTTGTTTTTCTCTGGTGTTAGTTGGTCCTGTTGACACTGGCTGGTGCTTGAACCTCCTGTGGACCTGTAAGGCTATTTCCCCACCACTGGATGACTGGGTTTCCCCTGGCACAGATTGCTGATGTGCTGCCCTACTCTTGGGTATGGTTGGAGCCCTAGTGTGCCTTGTCCAGCTAACCGTGGTATTCCCTGTAGATCAGGCGCTTCCCTGGTTGAACTGAAGACCAAGTGAGGATCTTGGTCTGTGGGGCTCCGTCTATCCACGGGACTTCCTGCAGGTCAGACGCTCCCCTGTGTGCCCAGGCAGCTGTGGAGCTGCCGGGCTCCCTGGTGCGGATGGCACCCAGGCAAGCTATGCCCTGAGAAATCCTTCACTCTGGTGCCCTCTGCGTACCTGGTTGAGCTACCAGCTCCAAGATGGTGGTGTGTTACGGAGTTAAAATCTTTTTTTTTTTCCTTCTTTTGGTCATTTTTTTCATCTTTTCTCTCTTAAGGTCTCAATAATCATTTTAGACTCTGCACCAGAAGGAGACAAGAGTTTAAAAAAAATAAGTCAGCCAACTGTCTTAGGAGTGAGTGTGGAGCTAACTTTCTAAACTGAGCTAGGGGAAAGCTCCGGAGCTTGCTCGACTCTTCCTTGGAATTGCAAATTGCATTAGAGAGGCTGCCCAGAATGAATGCTGGCACTGCAAAAGAAAAGGAAGAGGATCCATTTCCCTGTTCAGAGGAAAAGGAAGATGTTCCCATTCCCTATTCATAGAAGAGGATGTTGGGCCTGGGCTGTGCTGAAGCCTCAGGAGCAGCTGTAGTCACAGATTGCTGGGTGACCCTCATGATTCGATTCACCCCTCTGTCACAGGTCTCCTCTTGTGACATGAACTATCAGCTGCCAGGCCTTCCTCACATGGAAGGAATGAAATGACATCTGTAGGCTATAACTAGAAAATCTATATCTGCATTGCAGTTTGCAAGTTGGTGGTCTCCTGTTTTCTTGATGGCTGACTGTGGGGTTTTGAATAAGAAGGGCCCCCCATAGGCTTGTGTATTTGCATAGCTTTTCATTTGTTTCGTTTTCCAGAGACAAGGCTATGCTCATGTATTTACGATTGTAAACAGCAACGGCTTTTAACTCACTGAGCTTCCTCAAGTCAAATTGTGGATAAGCAGAGATAGGATAAACTTTTAATTTCTACAAAGCCTCTTCAGCAACTGGTTTCCATTTGATGGGCTGTTGGGAAGGATTAGGGGGTGTGGCCTTCTTGGGGGAGGTATGCCACTGAGAGTGAGCTTTGGGGATTCAAAAACCCATGCTAGGTCCAGTCTTGCTCTCTCTCCTGCCTCCTGCTTGCAGATGAGGATGTAAGCTCTCAGCCACCGCCGCTCCAGTGCTGCTAACTGATGCTTTCCTTAGAAAGGTGCCTTGATCACAGCTTCTCTTCACAGCAAGGAATAGAAACTAAGACAGTGTCTAATGACAAAATCCCAATACATTTCCTTTCAGTCACATCCAATTTTAGTTGCAAAGTAGTATCAGACAATACTTCTTTTTATACAATGGAATAGGTGTTTTGATGATTGGAGAAGGTTGACTATGCAGACAGGAAGGGCTGAAGAAAACAAACAAAGAACAAAAAGCAGGTTGGTTGTTTCAAACTTACATGCCTTAGAAAAGTTAAAGCAGAGAAGACGCCTTTCAGTGTGAAAGCTAACGTCCTCTTTGAAAATTTGCTTCCTTTCTCTCTTGTACCTAGTTTCTTAAAAGTTTGGATAAACAACCTTTGGGCTGTCAGATCTAGAACTAGCTGGGTCTAAACCAACAGCCCCACCCACAAATCTTTTTCAGCAAATGTTTTTCTAAAACTCACTTAAACGTCAAGCAATTTTTGTTCATGTTTTTGTTTGTGTTTTTGCTTTGTTTTAAAAAAAATATATGTGTATGTGGCGTGTGTGTATGTGTGTGTGTGTGTGTGTGTGTACATTTGTATGTATGTATAGGTGTACATACATGCCCATGCGTGTAGAAGCCAGAAGCTGATGTTGAGTCGCTTCCTAGACCTCAGTCCACCATCACATATTGAAGGGACTCTCGGGTGAGCATCTGCTTTCCGGACTACTCCGGCACCCGCTGTTCCCACGAGTTAACAGGGCCTGCTCAGGGCAGCGAATAAAGCCCTAACTGCTATGAAGGCATGAAGCCCGGCATTTGGGCAGAGGTGTCTCTATTCAGGCCTCTCCCAGGGTCTGTGACATCCTTCCTTCATACTGGAGTTGGGTCTATAAACTAGACTCCCTGATAATACTGGGCTTCCCTGAGCCCTGTTTCTGACAACAAGGACAATTAACCATCTGAGTCTCTTGTTTTCTGAAATTCTGCAGCCTTTGGTGCTAGCAGGACTTCCATAAAGGGCCAGCCTTCCCAATATGATTTCATAAGATTCAGAGTGATCCCTTGTTTATCCGTGGAAGCACCAGGCACAGACCCTCCCTTCCCGTTCTCTCTCCAGTGAATTGTTAGTTCAGCTGTTTCCTGCTTTCTCTCCCAAACAAGAACCTAGTTGAGCTGACTGACATAGACTTCCCCAGGGATAACGGCTGTCAGGTCATGGTAAAGGTTTAAAGTGAGGGCCCCTGATGAGAGACTTTGACCTTCATGCCAGGCAGACTTCCCCTCCCACAATAGTCTGAACACAGCCTGTTTCCTTCCTCACCAGCCCTCTATTTACCCCATCTCCCCTACCCCCCAACCCTACCCCCACTCTCCCACCCCCACCACCCCCCCCACTCCAGCACATTGCCTCTTCAACTCTGCTCTGAAATTTGTATAGGTCTTTGCCCAGAGTGTGACCCTTGGCCCTGTCAGTAGGCATCTCAGATGCAATGTGCCATGGCACTGGGAAGAGGCTGGGGCTAACAAAGTCAAAGGAAGCTCTGTCTGAAGAGAAACAGGAGGCCAGCACCGGCCTGCACACCTGCGATCCAGCTCTTGGGAAGCCAGGCAAGCGGATGTGACATTCAAGGTCAGCTTGAACTACCTGAGATAATTTAGTTCATAAACAAAACAAAACGCAAACAAAAAAAAGCCATGTGGAGGCAGGAGGCTCCCATAAGAAGCAGGATTTATGCACATCTCCGGCTCAGCTTGGCGTGGGAGCTTTTCCCACATGGCCTGCGGGCATCCAGATAATTAGGTTGTGTTCTTTGTGTTAGGAGATACATCAGTGCCCTATCAGACTGGCCTTCCCCATGCTCTGCTGAGCACATGCGCACTTATCTCTCACCAATCTTGTAGCCCGTGTAGACTTGATGTTCTTTTCCAACTTCAATACAAGTTTGAACAACCTCGTTTAATTAAGGCCTTTCTCCCCCAACCCCCAGATAAGCCCCTGATCTATCTTACAGCCCTTCAGCCCTAAGACTCCAAATAAACTTCTTTGTTCTTTACAGACTCACTGTTTTAAGTTGATTGACAAGTACTCCTTGGCTTAGGATAGTGGGAGAGAGAGGTCCCAAGGAGTCAGGGACAGATAACTGGAAGCAAATTGGAGATATTCAAAAGAAAGTGTTTACAATGGACAACGATCTTCTAAATGTCCTTTGCCCTTGCTTAAAAATTTGCCTCAAGTCAGCATTTCTACATTTTTTGGCCCCTACCAGGGCTGCCTGTCACAGCCTCAATTTCTTCACCTGGGCTGTGTCCTCCACACCTCTTACCTATAGGAAACACAGCCCTAACCTGCTTAAAATATTTTACATTAAGATCACAGTTTGATTTTAACTTGCACAATTTAACAGTTCAGTTAAACAGTGCAAGTTGAACAATCTTGTCAAACTATCACAGAACACACAAAGCCACTGCAGGGAGTCGGGTGGAATCGTACAGTCACGCCCTTTCTATCTGTACAGCCTTAGAAAATGCATTTCTGCTAAAGTCAGACGATCCACGTGACTTACTGAATCAGCTTGCTAAATGTAAGAACGCTCAGTTTTGTAAGTTTCACATGGGCTGGATCAAGCGGGGCCGGACCGAGGGAAAAAACCAAAAACAAAACTACGTGTGTGTGTGTGTGTGTGTGTGTGTGTGTGTGTGTGTGTGTGTGTGTGTGTGTGTTTCACATGGTGGGTTCATGTTACTCTCCAAGATGGGATTCATAAAATGAAATTTCTGAAAACCTGGCTATAACTGAGTTGTTTATTATATCATCATCATCATTATTGTTTGAAAATGATTTGAAAAATGATTGTAGATGAGACAAGTTGAGGAGGGCAGGAAATTATGATTATAGAAGCCTTTCCTGCATTTGACATTAAAATGTTGTGCTTTTGCTAGCCAAGGCAGTAAATAATCCCCACCATGCTCAAGAGACCAAAAGTAACTTCAACACTGCACCCTGGTTTTATCTTTCATTGAACAAAAGCCTGGTGGGTCTCTAAGGAGTCTGCAGTAGGGAGTGGGAAAATTGAAACACCGTTAGGAAAACACAGAGTGGTAGACACTTGGGTACTTCTCAAGAAGACTGGATTTTTAAAAAAAAGATTTTCTCTTTTGAATTATGTGTATGCATGTGTAACTATGTATGGGCTTGACTTCTATGCCCACTGAGGCCAGCAGAGAGTGTCTGATGATACCCTGAAGCCGGAGCTCCAAGCAGCTATGCAGCATCTGATCTGAATGCTGGGAACCCAACCTAGGTCTTCCCTGCTGAGCCATTGCTCTAGCTCCTACCACCCTAGACTAAGGGAGAGCAAGTATTGAACACTAAACCTAACAGTAGGTGTTAGCCAGGGCCACGCCATTTTGTAAAGCACTTCTGTTTTGATTGGGCTGTGACAATTCCCAAAGTTACAGTAATTTAATTTCCAAAGTAACCTATTTCTCTGGAATCTTGCCCTCCCACACTCGGGGCTGATTCAGCGACAGCCTGGCTGCAGGCACATACTACGGGCAACTCAACTTGTCAACCAGGTGATACCACACCTCCCTGCTTACCCTGAAATCTGTAAGAAAAGAACCGCCATTCTGCCACATAGCCCTGAACGCTCATCAGAAGCCCAGCCTTCCCGCTGTCTGTCTGTCTGTCTGTCTGTCTGTCTGTCTGTCTGTGGTGTAAGTAACTCTCCTAATAAACTTCTTACCCAAAAGGATAATCCAACTCAGAGCCCCTTACACCCCGAATCTGAAATCTTTCAGTAGAAACATGGCTGGAGCGGTGCTAAGACTTTCTGATAACGACTGGTCTTAACTAAGATTACACACTTCAGTTGTGGATCAGCATTACAGAGGGGAAAGGAGCATGGACCAAAGCCCTGTGTGAGCATGTCCAGAGCTGAGAGAACCAAGCCTAAGAAAATAGAATTGGTATCAGAAATGAAAGGATGTCTGAACTATACTTGGCCCTGGACCAGCCTGGTATGAGTGGCAGTGCTGATAACCGTGGAATTCACCAGTCTGGGTGTTGACATATTTCTCCACGAACAAGGATGACTGGGTGATGGAGAGCTTGTGGACTTCTAGCCTTCGGCCTGCCCTGCTTCCAGAGTAAACTTCAGGGATAGTATCTTATCCCAAATAACCAGTCCTTAACTGCCAATCATGAGCCCTTGGCTCCTGTTTATGATGACTGTGCACTTACTACACAACAGAACTATTGTGAGGACAGGAGATACAATAAGTCACTTAATCCTCAGGACGTGGTAAGCACTTACACCCCGGAGAGCTGCAAACTGGGGTGTGAACGGCTCAGGGTCACACCGTGAGTAAGAGGCAACACTGGACGTGAGCGCTGGCATTCTGGTTTCAGCCAGCTGCAGGTTTCAGTCTTCCCAGCTTGAATTTAGAGGCAAGTAAGGAAAAGTGGGGGCTGCTGACTGAATCACCTACATGCCTGCCAGATCTCACTGGCCGGTTCCTCTGCTGGTGACTGTTCCTGTCTGCTTTCCAGGCGTACGTGCAAGTCCTACAAGTCTCCGGTGTCACAGGCGCTGGCTTGTGTGAACACCATCACACACCAAACCCACGGTTGTCCTTTGCTTTGGTTTCACTGCAGTCTCCACAATCCTGCGTCTCACTTGAGAATGGCAGACACCGATACAGAAAGTGACAGATGATGAAAGACAGCCCAAGGATGTGATTGATAGTTGGTATTGATTCCAGAGTGCCTGGGAAGCAGGTAATGATTTAAACAAATGGACGGCGTGGGAGTGCATTTCTATAAAAGATACAGTTGTATATCACATAATAGCACTGAGGTCAACTGCGGATAGCATATGCCATTGTAGTCTCGTGCAGTTATGACAGGGTTGAAAATTAACACCTGGGAACTCCATGCCTGCCAGAACATTGTAGTGTTTCTCTTTCCTACAGGTAAGTCTGGCGCATACCAGTGATGAATGAAGGAAACAAAACAAGTTTCATAGACAGCTGTAAAGCAAGGGCTTGGGAATATGAATATGAGGCTTGATGGTCGGAGTGACCAGGCCTCGTTGAGACTAGCCAAAACAAACATAGCTGTTCTTAAAAATCCCCCTACCCCTCCTCTTGGTAAGTTCTGAGAAGGAAATATGATTGCCTAATCTTCCCCTAGACCACCCAGTTCCTCCCCCTCTTAGGAACTTATCAGCCAGTCTCTCTCTCAAGGACTTTTGAGGCCAGGTGCAGAGCAAGATGAGGAAAATTGACTAACTTAGCCAACAACCCCCCCCCCCTTGAGTAAACCAACCAATGTCTGAAGAGATCCTTTGTCTTGTATTTCACCAATCAGAATAAGCCAACTGGTCCTGTTGCTGGGGACTGCCCTCTGCAAAGTATACAAAGTGTGTGCTTTCTTTTGTTCAGGGTTGTTGCCTCTCCCTGTGAGGTGGAGCAACCCCGTGTGTCGGTCTATCAATAAACCTCATGCTGTTGTAGCGATCTTTCGTCAAGCTGTGGCCTGTGGGRTTGCCCACCGGAGCTGAGACCCTGGAGGGTCTCCTGAGTTACGACGTGACAAACCACCACGTTTACAATACTGGACTTACATCATTCTTTTAGAGTATATTCCTGTTCATTCGAAGAGTTTATTGTAGATGCCTTGAGCTGTTCCTTCCCGTGGACTTTCCTGAGGGCCGTGTTATCACAGCAATGACATCTCTATGTGTACTGTTGTGTAATTTAAAAATACTGACCAGGCAGCTCAGTGGGTAAAGGTTGTTGCTGTCAAATCTGGCCACATGAGTTTGATCCCTGAGACCCACATAGAAGAAGGGGAAAATCAACTCCCTTATTAGAGGAGAACAGAAGACTATAAATGATTGGAAGGAGCATCTAGACGGCAGCTCACAACATCCATAATTCTAGTCCCGGGAGTCCAGTGCCTTCTCCTGGACACTGCAGGCACCATACATGTAGTACAGAAACATACATGCAGACAGAGCATCCATACTCTTACGATTTAAAGAATAAGGCACATAACAGTTGTCATCTGACTTCCACAAGCACACCATGACAATCACACATGCACACACTCACGCGCGCGCGCACGCGCGCGCGCGCGCGCACACACACACACACACACACACACAGGAGTAAATAAGTTTATTTATACATAAGTACATTGTAAATATAATTAAGTTATAAACAAGAGGAAATAAGTAAAAATATTACGAGTGAGCTTGAAAATGGCAGGTACTACTTTAAAAGGCCGGAAGCATTTTTCTTCTTAGAAGATGGTTCATGAAGCTGAGCTTGGCGGCCTGCTGAGCATGGCGGCCCGTACTTCTAACCCCCAGGCCGGAAGATCACAACTTTGAGGGCAACTCGGGCTACAAAGTGAGTCTGACAGGAGGAGGAGGTCTAAAGCAGTTCTGAGTCACCCAGGCCTTTTCTACTCCAAAGAGCAATGGGAATTGTCCTGAAAGAGTGAAAAATTACTAAGGGCAAACTGTACCTAAACTGTGAAGGTCAGAACTGTGCTAAGTCAGGAAAAACAGTTCTCAGAAAAAAACCACAAGATGTCCCCTAGCGCTGCTCCCCCCCNGGGGAGCATGTCACTCTGTTGGTCTGTGGGAAGGTGGCCTACAGCTACTTCCAAGCTAGGAAAATCCCCATCGTATCTTCCATGGCCGACCCTCTGGTGGCTGGCCCTGATGACAAAGGAGAGACATCRGCAGACCAGCCAGCAAAAGAACGAGTGAGTGGTGGCCTGAGTGGTGACCGTGCCTCCCTGGGTTAGTCCCCAGCCAGTGCCTCCCAGTGACACAGGATGGCCAACCTGCCAGGGTTTTGTGAAACAGGAGGTAGTATGAGGAGAAATTTATTATCTTCTTAGAACTGTGGCCTCACTGTGGAGCCCAGGCTGGTCTGGAACTTGCAATCCTCCTGTCTCAGTCTCCTGAGTGCCAGGATTGTGGTGTGTGTCATTATTTTTTTAGCATGCAGTTGGCAGTCAGTAAGCGAATCAGTTTATCAAAATCATGGAGAGCACAGAAGAACCTGACTGGGTGATGTAGACCAGTTCCTGGCTCTGGGCTCCAGCCTTCCACCTTCTAAGACACGGACAATGTGTACAGCCCTTCTCAGAACAGAAGTGTGTTCTGGCTCACAGTGTGCCCGGCTCACAGTGAGTAAACAGAGACAGAGGGCAAGGCTCCATGGTAAGTAAGTGGCAGGAGTTAGTTATTTTTGTCAGAAGAATTTTTTCTGGTCAATTTTCTCCTCATAGATAAACTTGAGTTTCCAAAGTGAACTGACATCCAAGCTCACAGAAGGAGATTTATAGCAGTCAGGCGTCCGATGACAAAGTCTCACTTTAGTTTTCCATTTATTATTTCTACTGATAGGTAATGTCAATTATAGTACTAATGTGGTCTTATAGGAGACTGGTTGTCTATGTGTATGTTGATGTATATACACAGACAATGAGAAAACTTGTGTTAAATAGTAATCTGGAAGCCAGCCAAGTGAAGACTCGGATCACGTCTTCAGAGGCGCACGGCTCTGCAGACCTAAGCCGCGCCAGCTCTAGATGAGCCCGCTCTCTCCTGCTGCAGTAGACCCTTGCTTTCTCCTTTACAGACTCTCAGCACAGCCTCGCATGCTTCTTCCAACTCTGAAGACACTGAGATGTGAAGAGGACAAACGACGTTTCCTCCTGTGGGTCCAGAAACTCCCTCTCCGAGGAAGAGCCCGTCAGCCCTCCTCTAGACCGTCTGTCCCGAGACTGTCTGCTGTTGTAAGGGCTGCTACTGCAGTTGCTTATTTAAGCTCAGCTTAGCTGGCGGGAGGACCAGGTTCAGGTTCTGTCTATGTGGTATCTTCCAAAGCGCAGCTTTCCACTTCTGTTGATGAAACCTCTTGCTTCTGTAGGCTTGAGCACCTGGGATGACTTACTATGTCAGTGGGAGCACTGCTAGTTAAAGGATCTGGCAGGATCTGTGATGGCGCTGTGCTTCTGCGGCAATGCTGTGCTTCTGTAGCAATGCTGTGGCTAAGCAGCACCGCTAAGTGCTTTTGGTTGCTTGCGACTTCTCTGTTCGCTACCAGAATCTGAACAGTGTCTTTTGTTCGATAAAAACATTTCATGCTTTCTCATTTGCTCCAGAAGCCCAAAACATGTCAAAATACACACTGTGGCCTTAGTAATAAAAGGAGGCTTCCAGGAAATACACTTCAGCATTTTCTTATGTTGCATTTGAGTATTAAAAAATCTCAACCTTCCTTTTATTGGCGGAGAGTTTATGTTTCGGAACAGGAAAGGGCCTGCTCTAGTTAATGTCTACCACAGCACTGAGGCCGAGGGGAAGCCAGCCTGAGCGAGCCACTGCTGGGTCAGCATAGGCATGCACTCTTCTGTAATTTAAAAGGAAATAAAAATCGGTACACCTAAAGTCTTACTTGGTAAAATCTGTTGTCTATCATCCCTTTCCCAGAAAAGAACAAACAACCTTTGGGCTATTTTTACGGGGTAAAGTTGGATGAGGAGGAGAGATGCATTTCACCTTAGACCGCAAGAGCATAGCACCAGCCTGTGCTGGACAAGTGACCCAAGGCCAAAGAGTTACAAACTCCGATTTTACTAATAATCTCCAGGGAAGCCATCTACTCAGGAGCTCCGGGACAGCCTCATGCACAGCCTGGTCCACACGTGTTCCCTGCTGAATGCTGCGGGTTTCTTCTTGTGCCTTAGTTGAAGCAGGAGGAAGTAGGCATGCGCCCGAGGCAGAACAGACCTCACAGCAATGCCTGGTTAAAGAGCAGCAGGCTCTGGTCCCCTGCCGTGTCTCCTTTCCTGAGTGGGCAGGGGGCTGAGTTCAGGGAGCCATATGCTTCTCTGGTGCCTGCTTGTGAGCCAGATAGAGGAACAATATGCTGGAGAGRGCACTGACCAGGAAGATGACATCAAACCAGCGGTGGTAGAAGTTGAACTGAAGCTCCCCAAGGACCTCCGTGATTATGGTGCGGTATTCTGGGGGCATGCTCATTCGGATCAGCAGTACAGACGACACGAAGTACATTCCCTGCAACGTCCAACCAATTCATTCAGAAGTTACTCTGTTTTGAAAGGCAGGCCAGGGCAAACTTATTGGGGCTGGAAAGCGGCCCAGTGGTTAAGACTGACTACCTTTTCATCATGGGCTTGAGTCCTAGCACCTCATAGGGCTCACCCACCTGTATCTTTAGTCCTGGGGGTCTAACACCCTCTTCCGGCCTCTATGGGCATCAGGCATACACATRGTTTATATACATACATGTAGGCAAAACACCTATACACATAAAATGAAATTTCTTAAATTATTTGCGCACATAGGTGTATTGATGTGCATTTTCCTCAGTGTGCGTGCAGTCAAAGGACAACTCTCCAGGGTTGGTTTGTTCCTTCTACCATGTGGGTCTCAGGTCATTGGGCCTGGAGGCCACCACCATTAGCAGTCACTGAGCAAGCCATTGCACTGGCTCAACTTAAACCGTTAAAAAACAAACAAACAAACAAA
>BDUI01000001.1:2490573-2504561 GCA_002335545.1 Apodemus speciosus | reverse complement strand
ACTCCCGCCTGGGGGTATGACTGTCGGCCCCAGCTAGCTGGTCTGAGCTCACTTTTAATACACTGTTCTGCTTGCTGTGAATTGCCTTGGCGTCCTTTGCGGTGGCGTGCCCGTTTCCCGAGACTTGAGTGAGGGTCTCCCTCTTTGGGGGTCTTTCAGTCCAAAGAGTTGGCGTTCTTGCAATAAGCCACCTGGTCCCAGACACCCTCAGACCTGGCTTCCTACACAGACAGACAGACCATCCCTCTCTGGTTTGAACTAGTGCCTCCAACCCAGAGCTCTATGGCACAACAGCTTACTTTGAAAGAGATCGAGGCAGGGAACTGAAGTGACTCCAATACCCTTGTAGATGTGGGAGTTGTCTGTGAAGCTGCAAAGGAACGAGTGCCCGCGATCCACACCTCGTTCCCTCGGGCAGCCTGATTACCCCACACCCAGCACAAGTACCCTTGGCACATGTGGTAAATGAAGCATTCATAAAATTTAAGTTAAAGAGTAAAGATACATAAAGGTTGTCCTCCGACATGTCATATGCACGCTTCACATGATTACCTTACTTAATCCTCTATAGCAACTGTATATGGAGATGCTGAGATGCCTAGTCTACTGATGAGAAACAGGCCCAGAAGGTTTCATCTCGTGGATTTAAACCCAGTCGTGGCCACTGGATAAGGGAACTGGGATTCTAGACCTGGCATCCTGACTGCAGACAGATGTGGTTAACTAGCTCGCTTCTTTACAGCGAGCCTCTGGAGTTGACAGTTGCTCAGTTAAAATGCCATTCATTTTTTGATTAATGTGATGCAGAATTCTGGATGTTGGCCTCAGCATTGCTATGGTAACCCCGATTGGGAGAAGTGAATTCTGGGGCTCTGAACATCTGTGAGCATCACTTGTACTTTGTTCTAGTGAGGGAAGGGAGCTAGGAAAGAAGGAAAGCGCATGTTCCGCGAAGGCCTGCACAGCCTAGCTGCTGTGTGAGGTCTGGCTCTGGGAAGGAGCCCTGTGTGGGATATTTGTCAGGCCTGACTGGGCCTTTGTAAGTTTACCTGGTCAGCCTCAACCACGCTTATCCAGCCAGGAGCCTCCTGTCTTGAGGGCCTCAGGGGCTTGGAGCAAGGCAATCTCTTTGACCTTGTCAGCCAGCAGTGAAGATCCACTGAAGACAAGAGGGCAGTTCGGTTCAACATGACTCAGTAGCTGGTATTGGTTAAAACTTCAGGATTCTGACCTGAGTTGTTCGTTTGTTTTTATGAGTTTTCTTTTTTTAAAAAATTGGACATTTTCTTTATTTACATTTCAAGTGTTTCCCCATTCCAGGTCTCCCCTTAAGGAACCCCTTAACCCATACCCCCTTCCCCTGCCTCTATGAGGGTGCTCCCACACCCACCCACCCACTCCTGTCTTCCTACCCTGGCATTCCCCTACACTGGGGCATCAAAACCCCTCAGGCCCAAGGGCCATTCCTCCCTCTGATGTCCAACAATGCCATCCTCTGCCACATGTGTGGCTAGTGCCGTGGGTCAGTCCAGGTGTATTCTTTGGTTGGTGGTCAGTCCCCAGGAGTTCCGGGAACTCTGGCCTGTTGATATTGTTGCTCCCCCCGTGGGGCTGAAAACAGCCTCAGCTCCTTCAGTCCCTTCTCCAACTCCTCCATCAGGAGCCCCTGTAGTTGGCTGCAAGCATCCGAGCATCTGCCTCTGTATTTGGCAGGCTCTGGCAGAGCCTCTCAGGAGACAGCCATGTCAGGCTTACATTGGTAAGCACTTCCCGGCATCCACAATAGCATCCAGGTTTGGTGGCTGTATATGGGATGGATCCCCAGGTGGGACAGTCTCTGGACGGCCTTTCCTTCAGTCTCTGCTCCATACTTTGTCTCCATATTTCCTCCAGTGAGTAATTTGTTCACTCTTCTAATCAGCACTGAAGCATCCACATTTTGGTCTTCCTTCTTCTTCGGCTTCACCCGGTGTGTGATTTGAATCTCGGGTATTCCAAACATTTGAGCTAATATCCACTTATCAGTGAGTACAAACCATGTGTGTTCTTTTGTGACTGAATTACCTCACTCATTATATTTCCAAGTTCCATCCATTTGCCTAAGAATCTCATGAATTCGTTACTTTTAATAACTAACATCCATTTCTGTATCTATTTCTCTATTGAGGGACATCTGGGTTCTTTCTAGCTTCTGGCTATTATAAATAAGGCTGCTATGAATATAGTGGAGCATGTGTCCTTATTACATGTTGGAGCATCTTCTGGGTATATGCCCAAGAGTGGTATAGCTAGGTCCTCAAGTAGTACTATGTCCAATTTTCTGAGGACAGATTTCCAGAGTGATTGTACCAGCTTCCTGTCCCACCAACAATGGAGGAGTATTCCTCTTTCTCCACATCCTCGACAGCATCTGCTGTCTCCTGAGTTTTTCATCTTAGCCATTCTGACTGGTGTGAGGTGGAACCTAAGGGTTGTTTTGATTTGCATTTCCCTGATGACTAAGGATATTGAACATTTCTTTAGGTGCTTCTCAGCCATTCAAGTTTCCTCAGTTGAAAATTCTCTGTTTAGCTCTGTTCCCTATTTTTCATAGGGTTATTTGGTTCTCTGGCTTCTAACTTCTTGAGTCCTTTGTATGTATTGGATATTAGCCCTCTATCAGATGTGAGAGTGGTGAAGATCTTTTCCCAATCTGTTGGGTATCATTTTGTTCTATTGACAGTGTCCTTTGCCATACAGAAGCTTTGCAATTTTATGAGGTCCCATTTGTTGATTCTTGATCTTAGAGCATAAGCCATTAATTGGTGTTCCATTCAAGAACTTTTCCCCTGTGTCCATGTGTTGGAGACTTTTCCCCACTTTCTCTCCTATTAGATTCAGTGTATCTGGTTTTATGTGGAGATCCTTGATGCACTTGGACTTAAGCTTTGTACATGGAGATAAGAATGGATCAATTTGCATTCTTCTACATGTTTACAACCAGTTGAACCAGCACCATTTGTTGAAAATGCTATTTTTTCCACTGGATGGTTTTAGCTCCTTTGTCAAAGATGAAATGACCATAGGTATGTGGGTTTATTTCTGTGTCTTCATTTCTATCCCATCGATCTACCTGCCTGTCAGTGTACCAATCCCATGCAGTTTTTAATCACTATTGCTCTGTAGTATAGCTTGAGGTCAGGGATGGTTATTTCCCTAGAAGTTCTTTTATTGTTGAGAATAGTTTTCGCTATCCTAGTTTGTTGTTGTTGTTATTGTTGTTGTTATCAAAATGAATTTGCGAATTGCTCTTTCTAACTCTATGAAAAATTGAGTCCGGATTTTGATGGGGATTGCATTGAATCTGTAGATTGCTTTCATCAAGACGGCCATTTTACTATATTAATCCTATTAATCCATGAGCATGGGAGATCTTTCATCTTCTGAGGTCTTCGATTTCTTTCTTCAGAGACTTGAAATTCTTGTCATACAGATCTTTCACTTCTTTGGTTAGAGTCACAACAAGATATTTTAAATTGTTTGTGACTATTGTGAAGTGAGTTGTTTCCCTAATTTCTTTCTCAGTCTGTTAATCCTTTGAGTATAGATAGGCTACTGATATGTTTGACTTAATTTTATATCCGGGCACTTTGCTGAAGTTGTTTATTAGCTGTAGGAGTTCTCTGATGGAGTTTTTGGAGTCACTTAAGTAAACTATCATATCATCTGCAAATAGTGATATTTTGCTTTCTTCCTTTCCAATTTGTATCCCTTTGACCTCCTTTTGTTGTCTAATTGCTCTAGCTAGAACTTCAAGTACTGTATTGAATAGATAGGGAGAGAGAGGGCAGCCTTGTCTAGTCCCTGATTTTAGTGGGATTGCTTCAAGTTTCTCTCCACTTAATTTGATGTTGGCTACTGGTTTGCTGTATATTGTTTTTACTATGTTTGGGTATGGCCCTTGAATTCCTGATCTTTCCAAGACTTTTAACATGAAGAGATGTTTAATTTTGTCAAATGCTTTTTAGCATCTAATGAAATGATCGTGTGGATTTTTTCTTTGCCTTTGTTTATATAGTGAATTACATTGATGGATTTCTGTATATTGAACCATCCCTGCATCCCTGGGATGAAGCCTACTTGATTATGGTGAATTATTGTTTTGATGTGTTCTTGGAGTTGGTTTGTGAGAAGTTATCAAGTATTTTTTGGATCGATATTCATAAGGGAAATTGGTCTGAAGTTCTCTTTCTTTGGGTCTTTGTGAGGTTTTGGTACTAGCATAACTGTGGCTTCATAGAATTAATTGGGTAGTGTTCCTTCTGTTTCTATTTTGTGGAATAGTTTGAAGAGTGTTGGTATTAGTTCTTCCTTGAAGGTCTGATAGAATTCTGCACTAAACCCATCTGGTCCTGGGCTTTTTTTGGTTGGGAGACTTTTAATGGCTGCTTCTATTTCTTTAGGGGTTACAGGACTTTTTAGATGTTTTATCCAATCCCGATTTAACTTTGGTATTTGGTATCTGTCTAGAAAATTGTCCATTTTACCCAGTCTTTCCAGTTTTGTTGAGTATAGGCTTTTGTAGTAGGATCTAATGATTTTTTTTTAATTTCCTCAGTTTCTGTTGTTATATCTCCCTTTTCATTTCTGATTTTGCTAACTTGGATACTGTCTCTATGCCTTCTGGTTAGTCTGACTAAGGTATTATCTATCTTGTGGCTTTTCTCAAAGAACCAGCGATTTTGTTGATTCTTTGTATAATTCTTTTTGTTTCTACTTAGTTGATTTCAGTCTTGAGTTTGATTCTTTCCTGCCATCTTGGTTTTATTTGCTTCTTTTAGTTCTAGAGCTTTGCAGTGTGGTATTAAGCTGCTAGTGTATGCTCCCCCCAGTTTCTTTTTGGAGGCACTCAGAGCTATGAGTCTTCCTCTTAGCACTGCTTTCATTGTGTCCCATACGTTTGGGTATGTTGTTCCTTCATTTTCATTAAATTATAAAAGTCTTTATTTCTTCCTTGACTAAGTTATCATTGAGTAGAGCATTGTTCAGCTTCCATATGTATGTGGGCTTTCTGTTGTTTTTGTTGCTATTGAAGACCAACCTTAATTCATAGTGATCTGATAGGAGGCATAGGATTATTTCAATCTTATATCTGTTGAGGTCTGTTTCGTGAACAATAATGGTCACAATAATGGTCAGTTTTGGAGAAGGTACCATGAGGTGCTGAGAAGAAGGTATATTCTTTTGATTTAGGATATGATGTTCTATAGACATCTGTTAAATCCATTTGGTCCATAACTTCTGTTAGTTTCACTGTGTCTCTGTTTCATTTGTGTTTCCATATTCTGTCCATTGATGAGAGTGGGGTGTTGAAGTCTCCCATTATTATTGTGTGAGGTACAATGTGTGCTTTGAGCTTTAGTAAAGTTTCTTTTATGAATGTGGGTGCCCTTGCATTTGAAGCATAGATGTTCAGAACTGAGAGTTCTTAATAGATTTTTTTCCATTGATGAGTATGAAGTGTCCTTCATTATTTTCGATAACTTCTGGTTCAAAGTCAGTTTTATCCAATATTAGAATGGCTACTTCAGCTTGTTTCTTAGGACTGTTTGCTTGGAAAATTGTTTTCTAGCCCTTTACTCTGAGGTAGTGTCTGTCTTTGACACTGGGGTGCATTTCCTGTATGCAGCAAAATGCTGGGTCCTGTTTATGTACCCAGTCTGTTAGCCTATGTCTTTTTTATTGGAGAATTGAGTTCATTGATGTTAAGAGATATTAAGGAATAGTGATTGTTGCTTCCTGTTACTTTTGATGTTATTTTTATGTTTGTGTTGTTATGTTTGTGTTTGGGTTTGTTGAAAGAAGATTACTTTCTTGCTTTTTCTAGGATGTAGTTTCCTTCCTCGTGTTGGCATTTTTCCATTTTTTATCCTTTGTAGAGCTGGATTTGTGGAAAGATATTGTGTAAATTTGGTTTTGTCATGGAATATCTTGGTTTCTCCATCTATAGTAATTGAGAGTTTTGCTGGGTGTAGTAGTCTGGGCATTTGTGATTTCAGCGTCTATATGAAATCTGCCCAGGATCTTATAGCTTTCATAGTCTCTGGTGAGAAGTCTGAGAAGTTCTGATATCTCTGACTTTATATGTTGTTTGGCTTTTTTCCCTTAGTGCTTTTAATATTCTTTGTTTTGTACATTTGGTATTTTGACTATTATGTGATGGGAGGAATTTCTGTTCTGGTCCAGTCTGTTTGGAGTTCTGTAGGCTTCTTGTATGTTCATGGGCATCTCTTTCTTTAGGTTAGGGAAGTTTTCTTCTATAATTTTCTTGAAGATATTTATAGCCCTTTAATTTGGAAATTTTCACTCTCATCTATACCTATTATCCGTAGGTTTGGTCTTTTCATTGTCTTCAATTTCCTGGATGTTTTGGACTAGGAGCTTTTTACTTTTTGCATTTTCTTTGACTGTTGGGTCAATATTTTCCATGGTATCTTCTGCACTTGAGATTCTTTCTTCTATCTCTTGTATTCTGTTGGTGATGTTTGCGTCTATGACTCTTGATTTCTTTCCAAGGGTTTCTATCTCCAGTGTTGTCTCACTCTGTGATATCTTTATTGGTTCTCTTTCCATGTTTAGATCCTGGATGGTTTTGTTCACTTCCTTCACCTGTTTTGTTGGGTTTTCCTGTAATTCTTTAAGGGATTTTTGTGTTTCCTCTTTAAGGGCTTCTCCCTGTTTACCTGTGTTCCTCTGTATTTCTTTAAGGGAGTTATTTATATCTTTCTTGAAGTCCTCTATCATCATCATGAGATGTGCTTTTAAATCAGAGTCTTGCTTTTCTTGTGACTTGTGGTATCCAGGGCTCACTGTAGTTCCAGAACTGGGTTCCTGTACTTCATGACTAATATCCACTTATCAGTAAGTACATGCTACTCATGTCCTTTTGGGTTTGGGTTACTTCAGTCAGGATGATATTTTTTTAGTTCCATTTGCCTGCAAATTGCATGGTCTCATTGTTTATAATGGCCAAGTAATACTCCTTTATTTAAATGTACCACATTTTCTGAATCCATTCTTCAGATGAGGATATCTGGGTTGTTTCCAGTTTCTGAATACTATGAATAAAGCTGCTATGAACATAGTTGAGCAAGTGCCTTGAGGTATGGTGGATCTTCTTTTGAGCATATACCCAGAAGTTGTATAGCTGGGTCTTAGGGTAGAAATATTCCCAGTTTTCTGAGAAACCACAATTTACTTGATGTTGGTTTGCTACATATTGCATTTATTGTGATTAGGTGTATGCCTTGTATACCTAATACCTCCAAGACTTAACATGAAGGAGTGTTGGATTTTGGCAAAGGCTTCTTCAGCATCTAATAAGCTGGCCATGTGGGCTTTTTTCTTTCAGTTTGTTTATATGGTGATACATAACACTGATAGACTTTCGCATGTTACCTGCATCTCTGGGATGAAGCCTACTTGATCATGAAAGATGACCATTTTGATGTGTTCTTGGATTCAATTTGCAAGGACTTTATTGACTATTTTTGCACCAGTGTTCATAAGGGAGATATTGGTCTGAAATTCTCTTTCTTTGTTGGGTCTTTGTGTGGTTTAGGTATCAGGGTGACTGTGGCCTCATAAAATGAAATTGGTAGTGTTCATTCTGTTTCTACTTTTGGAATATTTGGAGGAGTAGAAGTTTTTGAAATAAAATCTAATGATTCATTGCATTTCTTTTATGTCTGTTTTTGTGTCTCCCATTTCAGTTTTGGTTTTTTTTTTTAACTTGGATATTCTTTCTCTGCCTTTTAATTAGTTTGGCTAAGGCTTTGTCTATCATGTTGACTTTCTTAAAGAACCAACTCTTTGGTTCATTGATTCTTTGCATTACTCTCTTTGTTTTAATTCTATTGCTTTCAGCCCTGAGTTTGATTATTTCTTGACATCTATTTGTCTTGGGTATGCTTGCTTCTTTTTGTTCTATCGCTTTCACGTATGCTGTGAAGTCACCAGTATAAACACTCACTGATTTCTTTAGAAGGGCATTTGGTGTTATGAACTTTCCTCTTAGCACTACTTTTTTGTGTCCTGTAAGTTTGGGTGTGCTGTACATTCATTTTCATGGAAGAATCCAGCTTTACTCCATGGTGTCCTGATAAGATACAGTGGGTTATTTCAATTTTCTTGTCTCTGTTGAGACTTGCTTTGTGACCAAGTATATGGTCAATTTTGGAGAAGATTCCATTAAATGCTAAGAAGAAAGTATATTCTTTTGTGCTTGACTGAAGTGTTCTGTAGGTATCTGTTTGGTACATTTAAATAATATTTTTTTCTGAGTTCCATTATTTTTGTTTAATTTCTATTTGAATGACCTGTCCATTGGTAAGGATGTTAAAGTCTCCCACTGTTAATGTGTTGGTTTTGATGTGTGACTTAAGCTTTAGTAGTATTTCTCTAGCAAGTGTGGGTGCCCTTGCATTTGGGGAATAGATATTCAGAATTGTGACATCGTCTTGATGGACTTATTTCCTTGAAGAGTAGAAAGTGTCCTTCTACATTTCTTTTGATTAATTTTTGTTGGAAGTATATCTTATTAGAACACCATAGATTAAAGCTGGATTTAAACAACAACAGAAACCACAGAAAGCTTACAAACTCATGGAAACTGAGCAACTCTCAGTAATAACTGGGTCAGGGAAGAAATAAAGAAAGAAATTGAAGAGATTTCCTAGGATTCAATGCAAATGAATGTACAATACATTCAAACATACGGGACACAATGAAAGCAGTGCTAAGTGTCTTCATAAGGAAATTAGTGAGAAGAACATGTATAGGCTATAGAACAAAAAGAAGCAAGCATACCCAATCAATCTCGGGGCTGAATCAATAAAATAAAACCAGGAGAGTGATACAAAGAATCAATGAATCAAAGAATTGGTTCTTTAAGAAAATTAACATGATAGACAGAACCTTAGCAAAACTAACTACAAGGCAGAGATAGAATATTCAAGTAAAAAAAAATCAGAAATGATTTTCACAAAATTGGAAAATCTAAACAAAATAGACAATTCCCTTGATAGATACCACTTACCAAAGCTAAATCACAATCAGGCAAACAATCTAAATAGACCTAGAAGCCCTTAGGTAATAGGAGCCGTCACTGAGAGTCATCCAGCTATGCTGTAGCAGACCCATCTGTACTTCACCTGCATTAAATCACCTGCTTCTAGGAACCCAGCCAGAGCCTCCAGTTCCCTCGGTGCTGTTGATCCCAAGGTAGATCAAGGGTAAGACCTAGGCAACCTCACACCAGTTCTCATGCTATGGCCTAAAATCAGTGCACAGGCAGCCCATGTTTTTAATGTGGTGGAGTCTCTTAATGCTATTTGCTCACACCTTGCCATATCCTTTGCTTATAACTAAAGCTGGTGGCCCGCCACTGCTCAGTGCTTAGTTTCACTGCTCAAACCAGTGACCACAGCCCTATCTCCAGAAGCCACCCTCTTCCTCAGGTCTCCCTGTGCTTCTTAAAGCTCCTATCACTGGATTCGGGTGGGAGGATTCCTTGTCCTTTCACTAGAATCACCAGCATCACTTTGAAAACTCTACATCACACTGCTTTCCCAGTCTGCAGTCTCTTCCATATTTTTCGCGCTCTTGCAGCAGGTGTAGCATAGCCTTTGCTCTGGAGTTTGTAGGTACTTTCCTCCTTGGAAGTTAGAGTTATTCGACTGAGGTATCTGTTGCCTGGATGGTAGCAGCTGCCTGGTTGGCATCTCAGCAGCTCTGCTAATAACTGAAAGAACTGAGCTTCTGTAAGGCGAAGGACACGGTCAATAGGACAATGTGGCAACCAACAAATTGGGAAAAGATCTTTACCAGTCCTACATCTGATAGAGGGCTAATATTCAAGGTATACAGAAAACTCAAGAAGTTAGGCTCAAGAGAGTCAAATAACCCTATTTAAAATGGGGTACAGAGCTCAACAGGGAATTCTCAACTGAGGAAACTCGAATAGCTCTAAAGCACCTATAGAAATGTTCAGCATCCTTAGTTATCAGGGAAATGCAAATCAAAACAACACTGAGATTCCACCTCACACCAAGCAGAATGGCTAAGATGAAAAACTCAGGGGACAGCAGATGCTGGAGAAGATGTGGGGAAAGAGAAACACTTCTCCATTGTTGGTGGGATTGCAAACTGGTAAAACCACTCTGGAAATCAGTTTGGAAATTCCTCAGAAAATTAGACATAGTACTACTTGAGGACCCAGCTATACCACTCCTGGGCATATACCCAGAAGTTGCTCCTACATGTACTAAGGACACATGCTCCACTATGTTCATAGCTGCCTTATTCATAATAGCCAGAAGCTGGAAAGAACCCAGATGTCCTTCAACAGAGGAATGGATACAGAAACTGTGGTATATATACACAATGGAGTACTATTCAGCTATTAAAAACAACGAATTCATGAAATTCTTAGGCAAATGGATGAAACTAGAAAGTGTCATCCTGAGTGAGGTAACCCAATCACAAAAGATCACACATGGTATGCACTCACTGATAAGTGGATGTTAGCCCAAAGGATCAAAATAAACAAGTTACAATTCACAGACCACAGGAAGCTCAAGAAGAAAGAGGACTGAAGTGGGGGTGCTTTGGTTCCTCTGAGAAAGGGAAGAAAAAATTACAGGAGCAATGATGGAGACAAAGTGTGGAGCAGAGACTGAAGTAAAGGCCACCTAGAGACTGCCCTACCTGGGGATTCATCCTATAAACAGTCACCAAACCCCGACACTACTATGGACAACAAGAAGTGCATACGAAAAGGAGCATGCCATGGTTGTCTCCAGAGGGGCCATGCCAGAGCCTTACACATACAGAGGCAGTTGCTAGCAGCCAACCATTGGTCTGGGCAAGGTGTCCCCGATGGAGGAGTTGGAGGGTGGTCCAGAGGAGCTGAAGGGGTTTACAGTCCCATGGGAAGAACAACAATGTCAGCCACCCAGACGCCTCAGGACTCCCAGGGACTAAACCATCAACTAAGGGGCACACATGGTCCCAACCAAAAATGTGGCAGAGGAATGCCTTATCGGTCATCAGTGGGAGGAGTGGTCCTTGGTCAGGTGAAGGCTCAACAGAGGCCAGAACAAAAGGAAATGGAGGTGGAGGGAGGAGGGAGTGGGTTGGGTGGAGGGGCATATACTTTGAGGCAGGGGGTGGGAGGAGGGGTTGGGGGTTTTCAGGGATGGGAGAAACTGGGAAAGGTTTTACCATTTGAAATGTAAATGAAGATTATATTCAGTTAAAAAAAATAAAGGAACTGAAACATAAATGCTATCAACTTGAACATAACTGAATAATCCTGCTTAGGGAAGTAAGAGCTGACTGAGGAGTCCTCATGATTAAAAGACCAAGTGACTCTCCAATGTTCCCCAACAGCTTAGAGGGGGCAGAAATGATCCCATAAACATGAGGCCAAGCTTTTTTGCAGATGGGAAGCCTGAAGACTTTCCTCCTATGAGAGTTTCAGTGAAGGAAATAAAAGTTAAAATAAAATAACAAGCAACACCCTACAGCCAGCAATTGGCCATGGTCACAGGAACTTGGGTTTGTTGAGATAGCTTTCCCATTAGCCCCCAGGTTGTCTATCACCCTTAGTTAGCAGAAGTGAAAAGTCCGTGCTCACCCCTCTTGAGATCAGGAGGTTGAGAGAGTGTGCAGAGAACTGGGGGACAGTTTAGGAATGCGATACCAGGAACCACCATCTTCTCTGCCTGTCCCAAAGACACAGGAATGCCCTCACGAATCCTCCTGGACTCACAGTATGGGTGACTGTGGCACAGTATGCTGGGACTGTGGTCAACAGACTTGGTTGACATTTGTAGGCAAAGCTAATGTCAGCATCCTGGCTCGGTAAGAAAGGCTTGGTGGACCTTCCTCCAGAAGAGCCCTCTTTTAATGGAAAGAGACAAAATTTGGGGCCAGGTTTGGTACTGAGTTAGGGATTTCTTACTCTCTGATGCTGTATTTGATGGGTGAAGATGCTTCAAGCTAAAATCCACATGAAGATCCAGGCCTGGAATGTCTCAGTATGGCCCTTCTTCCTGGCTTGAAACGTGACTGGGGCATCTGAGACAGAAACTTAGAGGCTCTCTTCATTCTGGAGTCTTGAGACGAAGACTGCTCTTGACCTCACTTTTTAGACACCACAAAACTTCAAATCTATTGACTTCCAGTGACCGTTTGACAAACTTTTTTTTTCTGCTTAAAAATGATGGTTATATTATTAATTATTACATTCAAACTGCCTTATAGATGGCTACTCCAACTGGCTTTTATTAAGTTACTTTACCCACTATAACCTTCAAACTTTGATTTTTCTTCTTTTTTTCTTTTTTCTTTTATTTTAATTTATTTAAATTTCAAGTGTTAGCCCCTTACCTGGTTTCCGCCTCTCTCAGTAACCCCCTCTTTTGTCCCCCCTCCCCCTGGTTCTATGAGGGTGTTTCTCCACCCACCCACCCACTCCCACCTCCCTGCCCTCAATTTCCCTACACTGGGGCATCTATCAGACCTTCATAGGACCAAGGACCTCTCCTCCCATTGATGTCTGACACGGCAAACTCTTAACTTCAAAGAATTCACCCCAAATGCCAGCTTTCATTTCACCTTTACTTTTCCAGGTTAAATTCCTTCCCATCTATCATTCAGCCTTTCCTCTTGTTCTAGAGAGAACAAGAATCCAGACTCTAGAGCCTCTGAGTCCTTTCCTAGAAGATGATATAGCTCCACTGGGGACACAGGGGCCAACCAGAGCCAAGACTTCAAGGTGGAACTAGAAAACCTAGAGCTGATGGAGTTGAGGGTTCAGGCGGAGGCAGGGGCTGGGGCACTTGAAAATGCAGCGGTTCAAAGCACCGAGGTGCAGACGAGGCAGGGGTGTGAGCATCCGCAGAGGCACACTTACAGACGCATCAGAAGTCTTTCCCCTCATCCCAAGTTCAAGCCAGAGCCCCAGCTTCCTCCCAGAGCAGGGTGAGGACAAATGCGTGTGAAGCATTCTTGATGCTGGTGCTCACTCTCCCACCCAGTGCAACCTCAGCCCTGCCAAGGCGCTGCATCTTGTCTGACCCTCCCAGAAACTGGGAAACTGTAAACACATGAGGTTCTGGCAAGCTGTTCAGGGTAAGAGTTCTTTGAGTGGAGGGGAACTGGAAGGACTTCCATGAGAGAAAGCCTTGGACAGCTTTTTACGGTCTAGTGTGCCTGTTATATATGTGTCTTCATATAATTGTGTGAATATAAGTGCACCTGTGTGTGTGTGTGTCTGCTACACACATAGACACACAGACACGCAGACACACAACACACACAGACATGCGCACGTACACACACATGCACCAAAAGTTAGTCAATCATATTCCACCGTGTTTTTTTGAGACAGGGTCTCTCACTGAAATGAAACTTGTCGATTCAGCTAGGCTGTTAGCCAGTGAGCTCTGTCCCCCACTTTTTAAAGGACTGAGGTGCAGACTGACACCACAGTGCCTCCTCTCTTTCTCCTGAAGGCTGGGAAGCCCAGCCCAGGACCTCCAGCTTTTCCCACTATGTCGTCTCTCAAGGCCCTGGATAACTGGAGTCTAACTAAAGTATCTCCCCAGCTGGACAGTTTAATTGCAACATTTTTGTGACAGTTTTTTTTCTGTTTCTTTTATCATAACATAACAATTGAAGATAAAAGAAATGTCTGGTAACAGCATCATTTCCTAAGTGTTTATTCTCAAATACACATTCAAGTTTAGTGAAGTTTGTATTAAGCGTCTTCCTGTTCAAATACATTCTCAGTTAAACCCTGGCCTTTCAGTTCCTGCATTATGACATGCTTTTTAACTTGTCCCCCCACAACTGTCAAATATCTCTGAGATCTAAGAATTATCCTTACTCTCTCTCTCTCTCTCTCTCTCTCTCTCTCTCTGTGTGTGTGTGTGTGTGTGTGT
>BDUI01000001.1:2458143-2490504 GCA_002335545.1 Apodemus speciosus | reverse complement strand
TGTGTGTGTGTGTGTGTGTGTGTGTGTGTGTGTGTGTGTGTGTGTAATCATTGGCATGTCTTTCATAAGCCCACTTGCTAGGATGGAAAAGGAAGCTCTTCAATCAAGGTATCCTGTGTGGGCTCTGGAACTGACAATGAACTGATTGTAACGACAGAGTAACTTATATATTCTATATTATTGTAACGACAGAGTAACTAATATATTCTATAAAGCAGATAATCTTACATTTAGCTCATGGCGTGTGGGTGCTTGTCACATGAGACTTGGCTTTTGTAATTTGCATTGCAAATTTCGAGCATGTTAAACCTTGTGTTAGGAATTCTCCATGAACTGTCTCCTATAGCCAATTGAGCTCCTTTCTTTCAAATAAAAAATGAATCCTGCGCCCTTTAATGCTATTTATATTCAATTAGTCGATAATGGAAGAGTGTATCAGTGAGCATACTCCAGATAACAAGACAAAGCAATTCCCTCCAGCCTGATACTATTTTTCCATCTAGAACATTGTAGCTATCATAGAAAACTCTAGTTTCTTTTACTCTTCACAGTCTTTTCTAATTCTGTCTGCACCTGAAATCATAGATATTTTGAAATATCAGGTGACCCCGTGTGACTAGAAGCAGTTATAACTGACGTGGTAGTCAGTGCTTGTCTCCTCCCCTAGAGAGCACGTTTTTGAATCTTCTCAGAGCTCTGACATCAAAAGCTGGTTTATTGATCAAGGTGACCCAAGTAAACACCCAATAAATGAGGTGGCATGGTGGAAAGGAACCCCTATGAAACACTTAGGGCCAAATAATCAATAAATTTCATGAATCACCACAAAAGTGGGAGGCGAGAAAAGCCATGAAAATGCACACACACACACACACACACACACACTCACACACTTTAAATCAAGGAGCCATCTACCAGTGTGGTGCAGCTACATTAATGTCCACTGTTCAGATGGCCTCTTGTTGGGGTTTCAAAATGCACAGCTTTAACATGGGTTCTGGGAGGCTAGCTTTTGAAATACAACTGAATAAAGACTCTCCATCAAACACACTTGTGATAAATATCCTTAAAATGTACGGTTGTTCTAAGGTCACTACCTAGGTTTCCCTTGAGATGTCCCCTAGCCTTGACAACTTGACTTACTGAACATCACCAGTAACTAAATGACAAAGATACTTGGGCTTCCGGAGAGCAGGAATCCTTCCTGGGTTTTCCCAGGTTGGACCTAAGATTATGTATCACCGACTAGAACTTGCTCTTAGGTTTTGTCCTGAAACATCATTTTCCTTGGTGATTAATGGTGGCCACGGGGCCAGCCACTGGCTGATTGCTTTAGTGGGGCCGGATGTTCAATCTTGTGAGAGCCCTAGATTTGACTGCTTAGTGTCTTGGCTGCTGTAACAGAGTGTTGAAGACTTAGCGGGTTATAAACAATATTTCTCACAGATATGAAGGCTAGCAAGTATAAGATTAAGCCTCCTGCAGATTCAGTGTCTGAGGGGGACTTTTTTTTCTTGGATCATAGATCACATCCTCCCKTGAGAGGAGTCACAAGGGGTGCCTTCTCTAAGGACACTAATTTCATTGATCTATGATCTAATCCCCTCCCAAGGGGCCATCCACAGCCAAAGCCATCACACTGAGGATTCAGTTTCATGAACTATGGGAAAAGAAGCACAAACATTTTGTCTGTAATGTTCACAGACACAAGAAGCTGCAATGCAAAGCCACAGGGTGGTGGCCATGGTCACCAGAGAAAAGTTTGGTCCTGCCAGATGCTAGTGATCCACTGGGTCAGCCATGCAGTGATGGTCATCCTGGTCCATACATTTGGATGACGTCAGCAACACTCATTTCAAGGAGCATCCTTTGCTAATTCACATGGGTATGCACCCCCGCCCCTCATTTCTCTTTTAGATATGCTACAGCCTGCAGTTTATTGTTTATTTTTAGGAGCCTGAATTTCACTGTGTTGTCCAGGGAATGGCGGGGCGAGCCCATGCACCTGTAGAGGGAGGCTACAGAGCTATGGAGAATGGAGTCCTTGATGCGGCCTTGATCCTGTGGGGCAGAGGCCTGAGTTACCTGTGGAGGAAGCCTGGCCAGGCAGGGAAGTCCTTGGTCCTTTCTGTTGGCTGGGAACACTACGAGGCCTGTTCCATTGCTCCAGCACAGCAGGTTTCGATAAGAAGAGACAGCCTTAAAGCTTTATTGTAGAGAAATAAAGTGAGAGAGGGTAACCCGCCATGACCATGTAGGAAGAGGCAGAAGAGAAAAGAAAAAGATGAGAGAGAGAGAGAGAGAGAGAGAGAGAGAGAGAGAGAGAGAGAGAGAGAAGAAAAGAAGAGAAAAGAAGAGAGAAGACAAGAGTGAGGAGGGGCCAAGCATGCCCCCCTTTCTATAGTGGGCCGGACTACCCAGCTGTTGCCAGGTAACTGTGGGGCGGGGGGGGGGGACCTAACTGTAGCCAGGTGACTGTAGGGGTGGAGTCCAGCCAGAACACTAGGGACCTGGCCCTACATGACTCATGGCCACAGGGTCATATCCAACTCAGAAACCCCCAGTTGGAAGTGACCTTCCTACCTCAGTGTCCTGAAGAGCTGGTTGGTACCACAGGCAAGCACCGCAGTGCCCAAATATGAAGATTGGATGTTCTTGAGAGGCCATTCTCTTAAACACTCGCTCCCAGGATAATCTTACTGGTAGGGTGGAACTTAAATAGGTTTTTAGGTCACTGGGGTATATTCTTAAAGGGGATTGTGGGACCCTAAATCCCTTTCATCCTCTCTGCTCTATGGATCATGGTATGAGCCTGGGTTGCTCTACCATACATCCCCACCATGGTGTGAAACGTCTAAGAGTGTAGGCCAGAAGAATCTTCTCTCTTTACAGTTAATTATCTTGGGTATTTTTGTGATAGGAAAGAAACATATCTAACTCGAGGTGACTGTGCAGATTTCTACTTTCAGTCCAATTATTTCCAAGGACAATTTTTTTCTCCCTTTATCTGAGTGTGGCAGGGGAGTGGCACCCAGTTCCTGGTGTCCTCCATGTAATACAAAATGAAAGCAGCAGAGGATCCCTGGTGATTGTGCATTATCGGGAAGTCGCAGTATTCTAGAGAGATACCTTTCAGAGTTGAACAAACAGACCTGACAGAGAAGAGACAGGAGGTTTACCAGATGGCCCTGGCATCAATATAGGACAGTGGGCATGTGCCTGGGTGGCAGGGAAGATGCGATCTGCGTGGAGGTAAGGAGATAGATGTGTCTACTTGTCTCTGCTCATTTGTAGGAGCAGGACCCTGTCTTCGTTCTCAGATGGGTCTAACACCTGTCAGTGTATACCTTGTAAATTAATATGGTTGACAATCAGAGATAAAAACAAAACAAAACAAAACAGAGTTTAGGATTTATCACAGGAGGAATCTCATACTGGGAAGTCCTGAACCACTGGAGAAAACGTCATGCTAGAATCAAAGGATGTGACCTACGTGATCCAAGTGAGCCTTGGAGAGAGTCAGCTGACCTCTCACAGCCCAGGTCTCCTCGTGATATCCATGAAAAATTTAACTGTCCCACTAACTGTACTTGAGCAAAAACTGCGATTAGGCCAGTTCCACTTCCGTGCAATGCGGGTCTGCCGTACACTTATGTAGGGTGGAGTCAAATACCGGGCTTTACCTGAGCGTGGGTCTCTTAAAAGGCTCAGGCTGCTCCGTGTCTCCATCCTGTACCCACTGTCGCTGACCGCAGTGCCATGTGGCTCACTAGTCAAATCCCACGGGCCTAGTCAGGAGAGTGATGTTAGCTTTTCTACCTGTCAACTCTTCCACATTCCAGTGGAGGCGGGGCCTGGCATCAAGGCAGGTTTGCCTCAGCCCGGACTCTCGGCAGTGTTTCCTGAGTGTGCTGTTCAGCCCAAGAGTCACAGAGCCAACCTCCCCCTGGGAGCCCTCGTGGTGCGCTGGGATTTAACTGCAAGCCTCAGGTGCCCCAGTCACCTCTTAATATCCGCCATGGCAGTCAGTTCTCCCCCAACAGGCATTTGGACCACTTCTTTGATGATTTCCATGTTACAGTTCTCTGAAATTATAGATAAAATGGGTTATATGGCCTACTCATTGCCTTCCACAATGAACCGGCATTGTGAGTAGTTTTATTTCTCCCTTTGTTCGGACTGGACTCTCTCTACATAACCCAAGCTGTGTGTAATTCATCAGTTCCCTTCCTCCGCCACCCAAGGGATGGCATCACAGGTGTGAGCCACCATACCCCCAAAGTGGTGTTTTGTTATTGGGGGGAATCTTTTCTGGGTTTTGTTTTGTTTGTTTTAAAGAGTAAAGGCTTGATTTGATAGAACTAGATCTCAGCAAAACGTGACGATCCTGCTTCCTACTGTTCCTGTCCCTCCCAGTGTTCCTGTCCCTCCTACTGTTCCTGTCCCTCCTGTCCTGGACCTTTATGGCTTTCCTGCTTCCTCCTGCCTTTCTGCCAGCTGACATGCTGACACGCCACTAGTAGGGCAAAGAACCAAGAGATGAAGCAATTTAATAAGGACGGAAGGGATGGAGGAGAGAGATCTACAGACCCAGGTGACGTCTTGAGTGTATTGAACCAAGGGCGGGGGAGGGGCCAGGAAAAGGAAGAAACCCCCAATACCAGATGTGTGAGAGAAGTCTTGAGGAAGGCAAGAGAATTTCCTAACGTGTGTTTAACTGATAACCTATTGCTCCTCTCTCCACCCTAACTCTTGGGCTGGTCGATCTCATCTGATACCCCAAATGACTCAGGAGCACCCCCAAATCAGTTATAATGTGGAAACCACCACTTTAGGAAACACTGTGAGGGAGAGGTTTGGGTCCCTTCCTGTGCTCGGGGAAGCTGCCCGCATTCTGCCGAGCACTCCGTCCTGAAAGCTCACTCTGTCCTATGAATAAATCATCCCGTGCCTCTTGCTCTCTGAAGCCGTCTCTGTGCTGCTTGGGAAGATGCCTGGGTAGGGCTTGCGCGGGGTGGAACCCCAAGCCTAGAGTTTTCGTTGTCATGGTGTCACAGGGGTTTTATTGTTAAGTAACACCAGTGACAGGAAATAAAAGCAAACCTGCTAAATCTGTGAACAATCTTCTTCAAGCAAATGATTTAACTGAAGTGGTTTTGCCTTCATTATGGACCGTTATTCAATTCTATCCCCTTTGACTCCCCATAACTTTCATTCAAGGAGCACTTCACATACACACCCCTAGTCGAGCACAGAGTGCTTTAGAATGCGTACTTAGCCGAATAACTGGAGGTAAAACCATAATGGACGATAATCTCCATGCTAAGTGGAGGAAAATTAGTCAAAGCCATTGATCTTGACCTAGAAATAATGAACAGCTGCCAATACTACTTGGGCTATCATGGTGACGGAGGGTGTGGGAAAGATGCCTGGATTATATTTGCCCTCAGATCCCACTGAAAGCCTTGGGGTCGTCCTTGCACCTGAGTGATGGTACCATAGCATGCTTGGTCGTCTCTACATAGAGCCAGCAGCAGCACAGCGTCTGCTCCTTCACTCGGGGTCTGATGGGTCTGGCCATGTGCCAGGCGCTGAGCTTACCTCAGTAGCAGGAGACACTCACTGTTCCTGCTGTCCCCCACACTGGCAGTTCGATGGGACAGATGAACAACACAGAAAGTACAAGGTCCTGGGAAGGTTGAGATGAGCCTGGGAGACAGACAAGATGGGAATGTGGACTCTTTGAGGGGACACAGAAGGTCATGGAGAAGCCACTGGGGTTTTTACACAGTGGTGTCTGCATCAGTTTGCCCTGGGACAACATCTCTCTGGCTCCAACGTGGAGACTGGATGGGGAAGGAGCAGTTACCCCACCAGTCCCTTCAGCAGATGGGAAGGAAACACGCGGGAGATAAGGAGAAAGGGATGCGTGTGTGTGGAGAACTCAGTGTCTGGGAAGGTCGTGATCAGACTAGAAAGGACTTGCTGACCTACTGGACACTGTTAGGATGTCTGCGAGCTGCCGAGTCTGCGTTTGTGGCCAGGAAACTAAAAGTCTAAGAAAGTTCAAGCCGCTGAGGATTTTTGGAGATGGCAGAATCTCCCCCTTTCACTGGGTGATAGAAAAGCTAGAAACTCAGTCTGGCAAGTGCTGGCCCCGGGTCACTTAGTCTGAAAATCTGTTGGCATTTCTTTCTCGTCTCTATTGGATTGTGTCCCAGTTGTCTCCCTTCCAGTAAGGCTCTGGGCAAAGTAGAGGTGACAGGGTTACCCTGCAGATAATTTACCACTGGGTTCAGCAGCCATTGAAGAAAACTTTGCACGGCCTCTGTGCCCGGAGAAAAGGAAAGTGGTCGCGGAATGATATGCCTCTGTGTTGAGTTTTGGAACCGATATTAAATTTCCTCCTTTGAGCCAGCAAGATGAGTCAACAGGTAAAAGGCAGTTGCAGGGGCTGGACGGGATGGCTCAGTGGTTAAGAGCACTGACTGCTCTTCCAGACGACCTGGGTTCAAATTCCCAGCACCCACTAGCAGTTCACAACTGTCTATAACTCCAGTTCTAGGGGACCCAACACCCTCATACAGACATATGAGCAGGAAAATATGTGAAACAAAACACTATGAAATAAAAATAAGTAACTTCTTTAGAAAGGCAGTTGCAGCGAGCTTGGTGACTTGAATCCCACAGGAAGAGGACTGATTGCCCTCTGTCCTGTGACTGCCACATGCAGTCCACGCCACACCACCCGCCGAGCTAGACATAAATAAATGTAATAAGAAAATATAAAAGCAGATATTATCGCATTGTCACAGAAATACTATTTTTATATCTTAATGAGAAAAGACGAAATTCAGAGGAGTCGCACAAATGGCCAGTGGCCCATGGGATCCCAATCAGATCTGTCCCGCCCTGAAGGATACACAGTGCCACAAGTGCCCCAACAACCACCCTCTCTTTGTTTTCCTGTCCTGAAACTCAAAAGCTCACAGACAACAGGCGGATTCAACGGAATCCTCATCCTCTTAGGTCTGTGATCTCTCCCTATCGATCATCCATTAGCACATCCGTGAAAATGCAGTATTTCAGTCAGTCCTTGGCTGGGGCTGCAGATCTGACCTTTCCCTCACTTAATGGAAGATTTTTCCACCGTCAGAGGCAAATGAATTCCAGCTGTCCGGGGCTTCAGCACCCACACCAGATGTCTTGAATGTTAGGTTTCCTGCTCAGTGTATTTCCCCCCCTAACCAGTTTGGCTTTTAAACAGTAGGCTGTAATCCTCTAGTGATCTTGAAATCATATTAGTAGAGCAAAACAGCCTTTTATAATATTGGACTAAAACAGACACACTTAAACACAACTGGAAATGCCAGAATGTTTCTATTCAGCAAAAAGGGTTATTTGAGAAACATGCATCTCAGCTGCGGTTGTATGTTGTCCTGTGTCTGTTTCTCCCTCGCAGTAGACAGGCCCTGTTGTTGGGACAGGGCTACAGGCTGGATCGTGGTCAGCAGTGAATTTGTGGGTAAAGAACACATGCCTGGGATGAGCTTTGGAGAACTGGTTCTGTTTAAGTGGGGGGGGGGGGAACGAAGGCTATTTAAGCCTTTGGGGTGGGGGGTGAGTATACATCATTGGCCAGGGCCAGGGTACTGGGGATGACTCATTTGCATAAGGAAAATTCCAGCTGCTGCTAGACATGACCTTATAAGGGGAGAGGAAGTTTAACCTGGCTCCCAGCTAAGTGAACTCCTCTGGCGGGCAAAGATGAGGGACACAGGACTGCAGGTGTCAGAGCATGCAGGCCCTGGGCCGAGAGGGAAGAGAGCCTACTCCTGCCAACCTCAGGGTTTGGACACATCTTGACCCCACTGTTGCTCCAAGCCTGCTCCCCACGGCTCCACGGCTGGCTCCCTGATCCCACAATTATAAATGATAAAAAATATACATTCATAAACACGCACACACAGATATGCACAGATACACAAACCCTCACATTTGGATTCTGTGCCATAAACTTAGAAAACTCCCTGTCAGTCCCGTATGGTGTAGCTACGTAGGCCCATGGGAAAAAGTGAACTTGAAACCAAAACCTAAAAGCCCTAAGGAAAAAAGAGAAAAGTAACAGCTCACACTGGCAGACATGTCCACACAGGCTGAATATGGCTGAAGACAGCTACAAAGCCAATACAGACATTATGTAGATTTTTTTTAAGAAAAAAAATTGTAATACAAGTGGTGTGGGGTTGAAGCCCCAGACAGCTGGAATTCATTTGTCTCTGACAGTGGAAAAAAAAATCTTCCTTTCAGTGACTGAATAGTTCTTAAGTATTTTCTGTAGATTACAATGCTGAGCCACAATGTCAAAAGGTCAAACACAGTCTCAGGAAATAGCCATGTCAGCAAGCGATCGAAGGCCAGGGTCCTTAGAGAAGAGCCCTTACCACATCCAGTCGATTGTTCTAGCCGATCAGGTTTACTCTTTGCCCACATTGTCAGGTTGTCTTGTGGATGCTCTCAACCACCCTGGATCACCCTGGATCCTCTACACCCTGGCTTTCAGAATGCATGTGTGTGTGCGTTGGTTATCCATAAGCTCTTCCTCCCTAGACAGCGTCTCAACTGACCACAGACATTTCACACACATGTACACATGCGTGTGTGTGTGTGTGTGTGTGTGTGTGTACATGCGCGCGCGACCATCCACCTGTGCCAGTAGCCTTCAAGTCTGACTCGCACACTGCTCTGCAGAGAACTGCACAGAGACTTGAAGCATCAAGAATGTATCAGGCCTCATAAAACACCAGGCAGATGCTTTATGTTCTCATGCGTTAACCAAGACGACCTCAAAACAGAAACTGATCACACAGCCCGGAATACCTTTCAAGGTGGAGGGAAGGGGGAACAGATTGGAGTGGTAAAGAGAGCTAGGACGTGGCTGATATATAAATTAGGAGTTCTCCCATGCCTTGTCTCACCCATGTGACCGCGAGAGTGTGTCTGGCCCAGGGTGGTTCTTACACAGATGAGGTAAGTGAAGCTTGGAAGATGACTTGAGGTAAGGCTGGGTGACATCGCTGTTTGTCCCCAGTCCACAGGATTTACACAGTCCATGAATACACTCCCAACTCAGCATTAGGAGAAGCAGAGCAGCAAGGGAGGCGAACTTAGGAAGGACCGATTCATCATGGTGTCAGCCCCGATCACGGTGTGTTTCCTGAGTCACGGTCTTGTGATTCTCACTGAAGATAGAACCCTGTTTTAAACAAAACAACACACCCCAACTCTTCTTCGGACCATCTCCCCCATAAACAAGAGGCTCAGCCTTTCTGCTTCCACGGCTCTGGCCTGCTTCAAGACAAGCCCAAACTCCCAGCATGCTCCTCCATGGACTCTTCCCCTACGGCTCCACGTTGCTCATCTCCCTGCAAAGCCTTCATGTTGTCTGGTTGGTTTTGTTGTTGTTTTGGTTTTTTGGTTTTTTTCTTTCTCCTGATGTCTCAGGCTGGTTTGCTCATGCCTTGTATAGGATACTGCCCTCCTCCTCTGGTTCCATGATTTCTCTGTGCATCTTGGCCCCCCTCAACTCACTAAGTTTTGTATCCAATAACCTCCTCCCAAAAGTCTGACACCTGTAATCTTTTCTGTCTGCTTTATTCACACTAGAGAACACTGCCTTTGAACTCTCTAATCCTGACTAACCTTCGCCACTCATCTGGCCTCTGCTCTTCTTGAAATAAGTACTCAACTCTTTCTTTAGTGAGTAGCTCCCTAACTGAACTAAACCGAGGCAACATGAGAGTCGAGCAGCAGGACCTGGCCACTGAGCTCCAGAGTCAGAGATCCCCTGGATTCAGATTGCCACTGCTGGGCACCCACAAGGTTGTGACATGCTCCTTGGCTATCCTAAGCCTCAATCTCCTAGCATAACATAGGAGAATAAGACCTGCCCGGCAGGATAAATTCAAAAAGACCTGCTTTCCTGCATATTTATAATTCACAGGTATGTTTCAAAAAGCCATCCTCAGATTTAATTCCATCCTCATTAGCTTTTTCAAAAGTAACTTTAGGACAAAGCCATGTCATCAGCCTTGCCTGTGCACATCAAGGTAGACAGAGTAAATACTAGAAGGGAATGATGGCTGTTGGCCCTTGGAGGAGTCAGAATAGATTTAGCAAGCAGAGAAACAAGCACTGAGAAGACACGCCCTCTGAGATGGTTCTCAAGCCGCTGTCTGTCCCAGGTAAACCTGCGCTCCCTCTCTCAGTGTGAGCCCCGTGAAAGTCTGCGGTGGTTGCCAGGCTCGGTCAGGAGACCAGCCTCTATCTTGTAACTGTGACTTTGGAAAAGGTGACTCTGACAGCTGACAGCACTGAGGGCTGACCAACAGGAGCACGGACTCTAGTGTGCTCTGTCACCACCATAACCTCTCACTTAAGACGAAGGCTCACCGAGAACTATTTGACCCAGGAGAGCCTTGCACGAAGTCTCAGCCAGCTGCCACCCCACAGGGCTGATGCTCGTAGGTCAGGGTTATACCCATGAACACAAGAGGGACCATGGCTCCATGGAACTCTCTCCCTGCCTCCCTGGATTCTGTAAACTTCCCCATGGGTTCCTCTCTGGAAAGCTCTCCCTTGCCCTGCCTTTCTCTCACGTTTCTAGTTAGATGAACACTGGATCAGATATCTGTTAGAACCAAGATGGTAACCTGAAAGAAGGCTAGATTCTCCCCAAGGATCTACCTGGACCCAGGTCCTCAGTCCCCCTAAAGGATGTTTGGACAGCAAAGATCATTATATTGCTGTGCTCACGGTAGGATGCTAAGACAGCACTGCTCAGGGAGTGGGCTATGGAGTAGGCCACACCCACCATCATGTGATTTGAGTTCTGCAGCTTCCTGGCTCTCAGCTCTTCACAGCCTTTAATATCTCTGTGCTGCTCGTATGTTATACTGCACATCACCTCTGGTTATTACATAAAGCACAATGTATAGTGTCTTGCACACACCGAGTCCTCTGAAACAAGTCATGTTATATAAATTATTAGGGGACATTCCTGTCTGACCCATCGTTCATTCCTAGTATTATTGTCTTAGACATATAGGGAGCCTTGGCACATGAACTGGTGGGATTAGTTCTGCAAACATTTGTTTCCTGATCCTGTCTCGATGAGGAAACAAAGCTGACAGGAGAAGTGCCTGCCTCTGTGGAGTTACTGTCTAATGTCAGTCTGCAATGACCAAATGAAATCAGCCATTGACAAATAATACAGAAAGCCCTGGAGAGGTCAGAACTAGGGAGCAAGGAGAGTTCTGTTTTAGATTCTGTGAGTTGAGGAGACTTCCCAGAGGAGGTGACGCCTGGGAGGGTGAAGGGGACACAGAAACACTGTGCCAGAGGAAGATGCTGGCTCCCTTCGGCAGTGGAGATCAACAGCGCGTAGGCTGTGACCTTTGATCAGAGGACTCAGCTCATTAGCTTTTAAGCAGTCCCTTCCTTGAAAGGACCACCCCCCCCCTCCGCTTTCTCCTCTTAGCTCTGACTCCAAACAAAGCCTTTTCTACCTTCTCGGGCTGCCTTTTTTCCAGGCTCTTCATTCAAATTTTATAGCCCCTTTCGTCCCCTTTCTGTTCCAGACCACTTTGCTCTTTTGCCCTTTTCCTCTCTAAGTGTTCTGTGGCCCTTTTCTGCAGAAGATGCACATTTTCGGCAAGGCTCTCATCCCTGCGCCCTCAGAGACTATCACAGAACAGCTAAAAGTGCTGAGCGCATTAGGGAGGCAGGAGCTGCAGACGGGGAAGGTCAGAGAGAGCTGAGCCGACACAACTCCCTGGGCAGGAGTCCCAGGACAGGTGTGGAGGCTCGGGCCACTGTCGAGGGATCCACCAGCTAACTGCACATTGCATCAGGGCGTAGGGCCAACCCTGCCGACCCCTGCCGACCCCTGCAGCGTCCCCATCCTCTCTCTGCTGAGTTCAAGGCATTCTGTAGTGCACACAGGAGGAGAGTACACACACTCGGGGGCGGGGGCTCTGCCAGCTCTTCCTGATTCAGGAAGCTCAAAGTGAGGCCAATAGACAAAGCTAGGGTGGCGCTGCTCAACAGAGCACCATTTTGTGCCAGTCACCTGGGACCTCATCCTAATCAAATAGTACCACTCGTACCATTTCTTGCCTAATACAACTTTAAAAACTGGCTCACTTCCTTTATTTTTCCAGAAAATCTTTATATCACGCACAAAAGGAAGCAAACAATGGACCCTTAAAAAAAAATACAAGAAAAGCTAACAGATGTGAAGGGATCGGGAGTCTCCCGAGAGTCTCCCACTGATGCTCTCGCAGAGCAACCTGAGTCTAAAGTTCTCTTAGGTCTGCTAAGAGGAAAAACAGAAATCAAAGACAAACACACATGCGAAAGGCAGATTGTTGTTGTCATAAAAAGAGAACGAGGTTAGAGAATACAGTATACGACAGTGTGTCCATGCGGTGCCCAGGCCGAGGCGTCCCTTCCCCCGAGGGACCAGCCACACACCGACATGGTATAGAATAGAGTTTATTCAGGGCATGGGATGGGAGTTAAGGGAGGCAGCAGAAGCAGAAAAAGGCAGAGAAAGGGAGAGAGCAGAGAAGCAGAGGCCAGCCATGATCACGTGGAGAGAGGGGGGAGGCGAGGAGAGCCCAAGGGGGGGGGGCAAGAGAGAAGCGGAGAGTGAGAGAGGTGAGAGATAAGAGAGAATAAGAGAGATTGGAGGTAAGAAAGCAAGGAGAGGGTGAGCAGACCCCTTTATAGTAGGCCAGGCCTACCTGGCTGTTGCCAGGTAACAGTGAGGCGGGGCATAGCAGGCTGTTGCCAGGTAACTGTGGGGTGGAGCTTAGACAGAATCCTAACATGGAGGAGCAAGGGAAGAAAGGGATAGGCTAGTGGAGCACTTGCTTTCGTTTTGATCAGCAGGTAAAAATTAAAGGGGAAAAGGCCCTCCATACAAATGCAGTTGCACACTGAGGCGTAAGGAAGCTCATCAGTCCGTACATTTGTGTAACAGGCCCGCTCCATCAAAACATCCATCCATCCAATCCATCCATCCATTTGTTCATCCATCCATCCACCCACCCATCTGTTCTTTCATCCCTTCATTCTTTGTATTTCTGTGTATGTGTGTCTGTCTGTGTGATTATGTGACATGTGTACGTGCCCTTGGAAGTCTGAAGAAGGGATCAGATCCCTTTGAGCTGGAGCCACAGATGGCGGTGAGTCACCTGGTGTGGGTGCTGGGGACTGAACTTGAGTCCTCTGAACGGCTCACTTAAGCCCTGAGCCATATCTCTACCTCTATACTTACCTGCTTTCCAAGGACCCCAGCAGTGGCAGGATATTGCCTCTTCAAGTGGCCTCCTAACCTGCATCCTGCACATTAGCATTTGACATGAAGCCTCTAAGGAATGAAACAACGAAGCTCCGAATGTAGGTGAAACTGTGGCCCAGCTCAGGACAGCCCTTCTCTGAAGTCTGGTAACCGCCCCTTCCCCACTACCTCTCCGCTGCCCGAGCTGAGCCGTCTGAATTCCTTGGAAAGCCACTCGCTGATCTTGCTCAGAGAAGTGATGTTTCCAATTCTCCGTTCAAAGTTTTTCTCCAGTGATCTATGTAGCTGGCTGACAGCCCACCCAATACAAAGGGAATGAAAACAGCCACCATTTAGTGTGGACACCACGTTAAGGTTCACAACAAGGTAGCCAGGATTGGTGTGATTCTGCTCAGGGTGGTGTGGACTGCCAGGTGCCTTTCACCACCCTCAGAATGGCTACTGTGGGAGCTAGAGTCGTTGGTACAGCTTGGCTCTGGACAGCCAGTCTCTCGGGGCTCCTTGTCTGTTTCTTCCTGGGGTTTTCCTTTTTTCTGTGTGGTTTCCAGGAGGGCGAGAGAACGTCTTAGATGGCAGCTAAGGCTGCAAGAGCCCATCTGTCGAGGAGGAGGTGGTAGTTGTCCATCTTCATTCTGTTACATCCTTTGGTTAACACAGTCACAGGATCAACCCAGAAACAAGGCGAGGGAGGTAAGTCGAGCCTTCTGACGGTGGGGTGATGACTTTGTAGCTGTCTTTAACAGGCCACAGCTGTGAAACCAGCTAATGCTTCGACTGAACTAGAATGTGCTAAATGGACAAGGAGAGGCCAGCTGGGTAGGACTGGGGATTCAGAGTGGGGTGCAGAGCATTCCTCTTCCTGGTGTCCTTGGGTTTTGCATAAAACCTGGGTCTCTAAGGAAGAAAAACATTAAAGCCTGTACAGATGACCTCCAAGCATTCTTTGAGAAGTATTTAACTCTGTTAGACCCAAGAGACTCCATGATACAGCCTCTGCCTGTTGGTTTCATCTTGTCTAGATTCATTGTCCTGCCTTCACCTTCCGCCCCTTTCTCTAACACTGACCTGCCTTCTGTTCATCGAATCACCCTCTTATCACAAGTCCTGTGCATGAGAGCGCCCAACTGCCTGGAATCCCAGTCTCTGGACCTTCGCCTCATCAGCCTTATCCAGGCATTGAGATCAATGGAGACCATAACTAGCCAAACAGCCATCCCTAAACTGCAAACAAATCCTATCACCTCCCTTCTCTCTCCTTATCTTTATTATACATATTATCTATAATATACTAGCTCATTTATTTCTTCTCTTATTCTCCCTCACTAGCAATCAGATTCCCCTATTGTGAGACCCCACTTGACCCGTTTGTTGCCCTCATTCTTGGGCCTGACACTGACTAGACAGACAGACATTTGGTGTTTGTTGAACAACAGCTTGACTCCTTTAATAAAGGAATGATATTTCGTTGTAAGGTCAGTTTGCCCTGCCTTCTCTTCTAATATGATCTAAGTATATTTCCTCAGAGGAGGGATTGTGTAATGGTCTGTGATGGTTTGAATATGTTTGCCCTAGGAAGTGGCACTATTAGGAGGTGTGGTTTTGATGGCGTAGGTGTGGCCTTGCTGGAGGAAGTGCGTCGCTGTGAGGTTGGGCTTTGAGACCCTCCTAGCCATGTGAGAGACAATCTTCTGCTTACTTTCAGAACAAGATGTAGAGCTCTCAGCTCCTCCTGGGCCATGCCTGCCTAGATGCTGACATGCTTCCTACCATGATGGGCTGAACCTCAGAGCCTGTAAGCCAGTCCCAATTAAATGTTGTCCTTGTGAGAGTTGCCTTGGTCGTGGTGTCTCTTCACACCAATGGAAACTCTAAGACATGGTCCCTACACAAGAAGCCAAATTAATATCCCTTATGAAAATGGTCCTGACAGGGGCTTGGTCATGCTCCATCTCTCGAGCCTGGGTTTCCAGGCCTGTTACATACGAATAGTGGGTGGGGGAAATAGAAAGACAAGATCTTATTATCTAGGTCAGGCAACCTGAAACTCATTGTGTGCTGAGCTAGACTTGAACTCTCAATCCTTCTGTCTCTGCCTCCCAAGTGCTGAGATTATAAGGTTGCGACACTACATCTGGCTCTCCGTGTCTTTCTGAATCGTGCTGTTGCCACGAGTCCAGATCTGTAAACAGGTCAACCTGATAGAATCTATCAGTTCCTAAGCAAAAAAAAAAATGTATGCCTAAATCACAAGGGAACCCCTAGTTTATGTATGTTCTAGGTCCCACTCACTGTATAGGACTATACTCTATAGGTGTATCAGTGATGGCCAGCCCAGTGTCCTCGCTGGCTTCACCGAGGCCCTCCGCTCTCTGGGAAGCCTGCTGACCCTTGCTCAAGAATAGAGGCAGTCCATTTCTTCCTTTTTCTTCTTAGTCCTGACTGTAAAGCACAGGATACACACACACACACACACACACACACACACACACAGGGAGTTTTCACACAAGCAGGAATCCTGATCATCTGTTTTGCAGTCACTTAAAAGTGTATGTATCGTGTATCATCGTGGCCTCCCTAGCCAGGGTGTTCACTCCAACTGGACTACCATGAGATCTAGCTATGGCGTACATTGCAAAAGAAAGATTATTTTAACTCAGACTTAAGCTTGAACTTAGCTCCAGTCAATAAACATCCATACTTCAGGGATTAACAGACTCTAGCAGGCCTTCTACAAGTACCCAGGGCTATAGCTCTAGAAACATTTTATACATCCTCCTACCCTGCCCCCAGATTCAACAACACTCTGCCTGAGAGCTTTAGGAAAGATCCCAAGGTCACTGTCCCATGACATAGTTCCAAATGGATTGAGAAGTGTTTTCCCTAAAGACATTAGGTCTTGATTTATTATATTCTACCTTGATGATCTTAGCTTAGGCAATTGTCCTTTAAGACAGTAGTTCTAAAAATGTGAGCCAAGGATCTTTTGGCTTAGAGCACTAATCTCCACAGTATGTACTTTAGGAGCATGAATTAATAATTAAGTCATGATCAATTTACTTGTGATAGCCCTTCTTGGTGTCTCATCAGGAACACCACCAACCCATCAGGAGAGCCTCTCTGTCTCCACAAATAGGAGATGGGGTGGGGTGGACAGGGAAGAGAAAGGAAAGGGAGAAATTCATATTAAAGTGCCCTGTGATCCAGAGCCTACCTGAAACGCCTAAGATTCATTTGCAGGAAACATTGTGGTCATCCTGGAGCTGGGTACTGCACCATACACCATGGATAAATTACTTCTCCAGCTCTGTTTAAAATCTGGGAATCAGAAAGCCACTAGCACAATAGCCATTGAAGTCCAGAATGACAAAAGATACTAAAATGAGTACACCTGAGTGGGATGAGAATAAGCAAAGCTATATAGATTCCTACAAGGGTCCCACGGAGTACACAGAGAAAAGAACAGCTTGAGAGTGGCAAATGCTATTGGAACCGCCTTGGTCAAGTGGTCCACATCCACATTATCGGCGACGCGCAAATAGACATCCCAAGCCCCCTGACACAGTGCGGTGGGAGCTACTCCTATTGCTGAGATGTGTTTGTTCTGTGGTACCAAGAACAGAGCCCGAGGCCTTGTGTTCTGAGGCAAGTACTCTACCACCAAGCTCATCTTCAGTGCTTGGGTTTATTGCGTGTTTGGTTGGTTGGCTGATTTGTTTTTGGACATAGGTTCTTCCTAGATGGCTCAGGCTTGACCTTGAACTCTGATCTTCTGGTTTTCCCACCCCAGATGCTGAAATTACAGGCATGTGCTGTCATGCATGGTACATAAGGGATTTTCTTGGCAAATATGTGTAAACCTATGGATGACCATGAGGGGATGTTACACAAACCAAATCTTAGCTGAAAAAGCAAAGCCCTTCAAAAGTTCGGTGTCCTAAGAGACAAAGGGAGAAGCAGCTGCAGAGCTTAGAGAGCCCGAGAAGCAGGCACGGCACTTGCTATCACAGGAGAGCCTAGATCTGCATCCTGCTTTTAAAAAGTGGAGTTTACAAAATCTGAAGAAATCGTCCCTACGAATGTCTGGCTTCGATCCTTGTACTGTGGTTACAAGGTGTTGACATCTAAAGATTGAAACGTTATATGGGAGTTTGCCATTTATTTTAAAACCTGAAAGTGCTTCAAAACCAAAAATTAAAAAAGAAATTATCTCCAGACCCTGATAAAATCAGGAGAAAAGAGACATCAGAGCAAACTGAATCAGCAAAAGGTCATTTAGAACAGCAAGAAATATTTCTTCTGTCCTTGAGCGGGCTCTCTGCAGGCCAGCGGCTGCCATGGAAGTGTAGATGCTATTATAAGGAAGGAGCTTTGGGAGAGCTCCGCAGCATGCAGTTACACCGTAGAAGGCTGCATTGGGGGTCATGAGACACTGGACCACAGAAAGAAATGAACAGTGAAAACCAGTATGTGAGTCAGGTGCCGGTGGCACATGCCTTTAATCCCAGCGCTCAGGAGGCAGAGTCAAGTGGATCTCTGAACTCAAGGCTAACCTGGTCTACAAAGTGAATTCCAGGACAACCAGGGCTACACTGAGATATCCTGTCTCAAACAAACCAACAACAAAAAGCAAAACAAAACAAAACAGCAGGATGTGTTAAAGATGGCACCCAACAGCTGGAGGCCCTACAAGTCTGGGGAAGAAGGGCCCTGTGGAAAGACCGAACCAGTGATAGAGAACAGTCAGGAAGGTGTGGTGGGTGGGGCAGAGAGGGAAGCCGGAAGCTAGAAGCTGGCCAAGAGACAGTCTGAGAGAACATGGTTACAGATGTTTAAGTAGCGGTAAAAAGCTGAGGTCAGGAATGCAGAGAAAGAGTGACCGGCGGGAGCTTCATCCCTGGGAAGGAGGAAGAGAGTTCCTTTTGGAGGACTAAGCTGAGGGAAGGGCTGAGTCTCTGAGAATGAGGTAGAGACAGAGCTGGAGAACACTGGGAGCGGATGCACACTGAGATCACACTGAATGTAAAGAAGGAAAATGATAGTTTCTTGGAAGGCGGGAGAGGGTATTGACTTGTCAGCCAGTGTTACCTTGGCAACAAGAAGGTAGCAAGCAGAGCAGCAAGGCTGTAACCCGTGATGTAGGAACTAGACAGGCAGAGTCGGGGAGCCGAGCACACATGCTGCACTGGTGGTCTTTGCTCTCTCCCTCCCAAGTCACTGCTCTGAGCCACAGTGTGCAGCCAACAGCAATGGAGAATCCCCAGGAGCTTGGGATGGATTCCCACTTCGCTTTACCCAAGGAAAGCTCTAACAAAAGGCCTGGATCTCAGAAAATCCAAGGCCAGAGCCAAGGCCTATTTTGGTCTTTATTATCCAGCCTGAAGTGATTTGGTTACAGGCACTATTAACTGCTGTACTCTACAGCATCTTTCCTAAACAGATTAACTCGGAGATCTTTTCTCTCCCAGGAAATGCTGATGGAAACACCGTGTACACTGGCGACAGAGCTAACGCTTCCAGTGAGTGGCAGTTGTGAGCACATGGTGGGAAACCAGGAAGTGAAACTAACAGTCTCTTTCCGGGACAGAGCTTCAGATTTGGGGAGCTGATTCAAGGAAGCAGCCAAGCCCAGCAAAAGGGGGAATACATGTGGCCCGAACCCAAGACAAATAATTCCATGCTAGAGACAAACTTTTTCCAATTAAGTGGTGCTCGAATAATTAGCCAGCGCTAAGTCAATATGCTGACTTTTCTGAGAGAGTGTGTGCAGAGAGAGTGTGTCAGAATGCAGAGAGTGTGTGTGTGTGTCAGTATGCAGAGAGCATCTATGAGTGTGCAATGTGTGAGGGGGAGGGGCAGATGCAGATGCTACAACATGAAGCATCTGTGGATGAGCAGACTTTTGCTTTTAATTGTTTTCTTTCCTTTTACTGAAACAGGTTTTTCTTACCTAATGTATCCTGACTATGGTTTCCCCTCCATCAACTTCTCCTTTCTTCCCCTCCCATCCAGATACTCCCCCACTTCTGTCTCTTATTAGAAAAGAAATAGGCTTCTAAGGGTTAACAATAAAAGAAAATAAAGTAAAATAAAAACTAACACATCAGAATAGAGCAGAACAAACAAAAGAAAAAGACCCCAAGAAAAGGTGCAAAAAGCAGATGCAGACACAGAGAACCACTTGCTTGCACACTCAGGAATCCCATAAAAACACTAAACTAGAAGTCATAATATATGTGCAAAGCACCTGCATGGTATATATGATTTGTATGTACTTGGCCCAGGGAAGTGGCACTATTTGGAGGTGTGGCCCTGTTGGAGTAGATGTGACCTTGTTGGAGTAGATGGGACCTTGTTGGAGTAGGTGGGCCACTGTGGGTGTGGGCTTTAAGACCCTACTCCTCGCTTCCTGGGAACCAGTCTTCTCCTGTTTGCCTTCAGATGAACATGTAGAACTCTCAGCTCCTCCTGCACCATGCCTGCCTGGACGCTGCCATGCTCCTGCCTTGATGATAATGAACTGAACCTCTGAAGCTGTAAGCCAACCCCAATTAAATGTTGTCCTTATTATAAGAGTTGCCTTGGTCATGATGTCTGTTCACAGCAATAAAACCCTAACAGCATATTATATGTGTGTATGCATGTATATGTGTGTATGTCTGCATGCGCACGCATGTGTGATATATGTGTGTGTATCTCTCTCACACACATATATACACATATATAAATTTAGAAATAAAACCCTAACAGCATATATGTATGTATGTATGTATGTATGTATGTATGTATGTATGTATGTATGTATCTTCTGTTGGCACCTACTGCAGGGCAGCCTACCCTTAAGAGTAGTTTGTTTGCCCAGTGAGACTCCCTTGGCCTAAGTCCAGTTTTCATTTGCCAGTGTTTATCAACAGGACATTGCTTCTGGGTTAGGGATGCGGGCATGTGTCCATTTGTCCTTCAGCTCCAGGCCCCCATCTGGTGCAGACCTGCGCAGGCCCTGTGCATGCTGCCAAGTCTCCGTGAGTTCACATAGACATGAGTCTTCCTGATTTAGAGGGCTTTGTTTTCTTGGTGTCCTTCATTCCAGTGGGCTCCTGCACTGTCCACCTCCTCTTCTCAGACATCTCTGATCCCCCAGGGAAGGGATCTAACGGAGACATCCCACTTAGGGATGAGAATTCTGAGGTCTTCACTCTTTGCATAATGCCTGGCTGTGGCTCTCTGTCTTCGTTCCCATCTGCTGCGGGAGGAAGCGTCTCTGATGATGGCTGAGCAAAGCACTGATCTGTGAGTGACACTGGGAGTCACTCTATTGCTACGTTTTTGTTGTTGTTGTTGTTGTTGTTGTTGTTTAGAACAGTAGCATTTCGTTTTACTATAGTTTCCTAAGGAGTAAGGGGGACACATATACATGGCTGGGGTGGGGGCAGTGCAAACTCGTACAGGCGCTGTGGAAATCACTGTGCTAGTTCCTCAGGAAGATGGGAATCAATCTACCTCAAGATCCAGCTATTTCACTCTGGTGTATTCCCAAARGACCCTTCCTCCTACCACAGAGATGCTTGCTCAACCATGCTCATTGTTATTATATTCATAATAGCCAGAAATTGGAAAACAATCTAGACGTGTCTCAGCCAAAGAATGGATACAGAGAATGTGGTGTGTTTATGCAATGGAGCATTTATTACTCCATTGTTTAAAGGGAGGAAATCATTAAATTTGCAGGTAAAAAAAAAAATCATCCTGAGGAAATAGCTGAGACCCAGAAAGATAAATACGGTACGTATTCACGTATATGTGAATGTTAGCTGTAAAGTCAATGGTAAGCAAGCTACAGCCCATAGGACCACAGAGGTTAGCTACAGAGTGAGGGGCTGGGGAGGCGTGGGTAGATGGCGGGAGCCTGGAGTGGGAGGGTCAAGTGGGGAGTGGGGGCGGCTACAATTAAAGGGCCATTGAGAGATAATATGGAAATTTAATATAGTAGAAGCTTCCTAAAATGTGTGGTGTGTGTGTGTGTGTGTGTGTGTGTGTGTGTGTGTGTGTGTGGTGAAGATAATCTAAAGGAAACCACCAAACAACAGGGTGGGCAGATCCCCAACTAGATACTTCTTGTCACGAAGTGAAGACTCTGGTACTGGGATTGGGTACATGGAATTAAGCTGCTGTCTGAAGGGGCCCTGTTGGAATCCCCAAACAACACAGGCCGAAGCCAAATCTACAGGCTGCTCTCCACTAACTAGGACAAGGTCCCATGGCTAAAGACAAAACTACATAGCTCTTTGCAATGAAGAAGTCAAGCTGGCGCCTTCACCACTGTATTCTATCGTCTTTGAGACCAGAAGGCACTCTGCAGGGTACTAAAGGAGAAACATGAACACCAACTCAGCCATATATCCTTTGACCTACCATGATGTCCCACCACCAAGATGTGCTAGGGCAATGGTGGCACAAGGCTTGTGGGAGTCACCAACCGATATCTGATTTACTTAAGGCCCACTCCGAGAGGTGGAACCCACACCCGATACTGCTTGGGTGACCAAGAATCTGAGACTAATCCTAACTCTTGGGTGTGGCCACAAGATGGAGATAGGTCTATATTGTTAGATAACAGCAAAAGCAGCAAAAGTATTATTGCTCCCGCACACAAGTAATAAGCAGAAGTATCTTTCTTCCATATAGATTGAGTACTGTGCATGAGGTACTATACTCTGTAATTAAAGTCTACAAGACAATTAACGAGATAGGGATCTACTTGTCCGGGGTCTCAGTGAGAGAGAATGTGGTATGTGCTAGAGTGGAGATTTCCTCTCGGCCCATTGTGCTCCAGGGTGTGTAGCTCAGGCATTATATCCATCCATCCTTTGGTGCAACTTGAGACTTGCTGCTGGATAAGTAGATCTGGTTCAAGCCTGTAAGGCTGGAGGAAGACAAGCAATAAGCAAAGAGAGAGATTACAGGCTCACAGCAGACGGATCACTTCAGAAACTGAAGAAACGCAGCCGGATACCTCTCCGTGCTCCCCAAAGGCTCGCTATGAACTCGTGGAAAGAACAAGACTCAAAGAAATCCAAGAGGTGGGATAAAATCTGAAAAGATAACAGTTATTTGGAAACAATGATAACAGAGTTTAAATGAATACAGGAAACCAGCCACGCTAGACGGAACAAAATAAAATAGACACTGATGAACCAGCCAGCAAAAACTGTCAAGTTTTTATAACATTAATTATGACGATAATGAGTTTCATGCTGACAATTCCACATATACATGCAACATATTTTGATCATTTTCACCCCCAGATCCCCTAGCTTGTACCCCTCTTCCCATCCCTCTTCCTCTTCCCATTTTCCACTAAGAGGACTCAGGTTGTATGTCACACCCACTTGAAGGCACAGAGCAGAATAAAAAGGCAGGTTTCAACTTCAGTCCAACTACGTTAATTGCTTTCAACCACAAGCTTTTGAAAACGCTAAGACACATAACAAATTTCAAAGTCTAAGCAACATGAAACACATACGACAACTTCAAGATGCAATCTGAGATTACTTGACATTTAAAACGTAAGAAAACTGTGGTGCAGTGTCTAGAGAAAAGGCAATCAGAAGATACCAGCCCCAGCATCACCCGAAGACAGGCTGAGCAGTCACAGGTTTTAAAGCATGTGTTCTGCCTAACAAAATAGAGATGCAAAACTGAGGAATCTCAACAGAATAACAAAAATATCAACAGAAGTTCGAAAACCACAATATGAAATGTAAAATAACTAGGAGAATAAAGTTTACATTAAAATTAGAATTTCAAGGTGAGTGTGATGGCCCCAGTCCTTAGGAGGCTGAGGCAGGAGATTTGAGAGCTCAAGGCCAACTTGATCTACTGACAGCATCCTATCTCAAAAACACAACATAAAATTAAATTTCATAGACGAATGGTAATGATAACGGAAAAGTTGATGAACTCGACTATTTATCACTGGAGATTTAAGACAGAAGAATTAAGCAGAAAATAATCCTTAAAGATATAGTAGAGGAAAATTTCCCAAGTGATAACAAGGCGGAGGAGTGCAATTTTGGATCCAGCTGTCAGGCAGGACACAAGCTAGACATGTACTTTGAAGAGTAAGAAGATATCTTGTAAAGCCAAGGATTTAAAACGCTTAGGTTAAACAACATACACTCAGTTCCAGAAACTTCTGCATAATTACGCATCTGCTCTGTAATAATAAAGTCTATTTTAACACTACAAATACAGCTAATGAGTACTGCTGGATAAAAGGGAAGCCAACCAGAGCTTACACTTCAGGCTGTTCACTGAAGCACTGCTTATAAGGTAAAAAGCAGAAATGCATGCCCAACAACAGGGGATTAGCGGACCGTGCACACTGAAAACGTCGTGCACAGGAATGAGATGGTTTACCTATGCATGCAATATATACTAAGTATGTTGTTAATGGGTCAAACCAAGCTGTAAAGGAGTTCCGTATAAAATGATCCCGTGTTTGTGTTTAAACCACTGTTGTGTTCTTGCATATAGTTGTGTTGAAATCAGCCGGCTGAAGTCCTTTACCTCTCTCTACCCAGACAGAAATCGTGGGTAGGCACAAGCTATCGCTCCATGTTCCTGTCTATGGCTGCAAAGCCCATGACAGTGACCAGCGTTACAGCTCCCAGCAGCTCTACAGAGTCTGAGACAGATGGGCTGCTCTCTGAACGCTCCCAGTGACCAGGGCGGTTTACCTGACTATAGCCTTCTGGAATTGCATCTCAGCTCTCTGCCCTTTCTTACTCTCTCTGCTCCCCGTGTTCCTGTTGCCCTGACCACTGTCCTACACTAGCTGGAGCTGCTGTACCAGCTGCCGCGGCTCAGGTACCCACCATAACGGTCTCCTCCCCTTGACACTGCTGAAGGTTCTGGTGCTGGCTGCAGGTGTTCCAGTGGCTCCACCTCTTCTGCAGGGCTCAACTGTAGTTGTTCCTCTTCTGCTTTTTGTTCAACCGGCTGACTGGCCAGCTCTCTCTCTGTCACACTGGGTCGCTCAGCTCCCACAGGTCCATCACTTCACCACCTCTCAACTGTCTCTGCTGCTTTGGTTTCCTGCTTTGACCTCTGTCAAGAAAAAGCCATTCCAGAGAAGTCTTTTATTGAGCCTAATATTAGAACAAAGTAGGAAGCAGCACAGGACCGTGTCTCCCAACAGACTCACCAGGTGAGATGCATGGCCTGCTCATGTGCCCAGAGAGGAGGTGTTTGTACCAATCACAGTCAACTCTCTGGGAGGATGGAGGTTTGTGTTTGTGCCGGCCCCAGTATCATTGCCTCTGCACCAGTCAAGCTGCTTCCCCGTGTCTTCCCCTTCTGCCTGAAGAGATGTGGTCTCAAAGTCACATAGGGCTGGTTCACTGAGTCCTGTGATGGGAAAGTCTCCTGCCAACTGTTTGAAGCAGTCATGGCTGGGGCTGTAGCTTCAGATGCTAGACAAGCAGCTGGGATTGGCGTGTAGCCTTCTCAAGGCGTCTATGGAATGTCCCAGTCAGTGCTGACGTCAGGATGCTTTGGTTGGCTATTTGACTGGCAATTCTTTGCTCAAGGCGGCCAGAACAGGGGGGGCAGGCAATGGGGTGTAGGAGATGGGTAGGAGGAGTGGGAGATCAGCTCTCAGTTAGAGCATCAAAATGCCCCATCCTCCAAATCTTTTTTTAAATAAACATCCGAAGTCATGCTTATAAAAACTCATTATCAATATCAATTAATTAATTAACTAATTAATTAATTAATTTTTTGAGGCAGGGCTTTTCTGTGTGTATCCCTGGTTGTTCTGGGACTTATTTTGTAGATTATAGACAAGGGTGGTCTCGAATTCACAGAGATCTCTGGGATTAAAGCATGAGCTAACATACTCAGCTGACTGGACAGTCTTTAACAGTGCTTTAACAACCTAGAGAGAGAAACTCTCCTATCCCTCTCAAATGCATGAAAAATTGCTGCAAGGATGCTGAGACTTGTATCTAGTAGTTACCTCTTGGAAGTGACGATGGGGGTGGTGACCTTTGTTTTCTAATTTATACTCTTTGAAATTACTTGAGTTATTTTCTTGGTCATACACATTAATATTTAATATTTACATAACTTTCAAAAATGTTAGTTTTGCTCTTAATAATAGTGTTAGCCCTAGCCTGCCTTCTGCAACTCAGCACCAGAAGCTGCGTCAGCCCCAGTCACCAAATGTGACTTGTGTGCCTGCTGTCACAGACTGCTCTCTTGCTCTCTCCCTCACTCTCTTACTCGTCTGTCTCTCTCCCTCTACCCGATCTGTCCCTGTCTCTATCTCTACCTCTCTCTCATGTCCCTGCTCAGAGACAGCCATTTGGTCTCTCCCCTCCCACTAAATCTCTTGCATGAGATCTGTGGTGTGATCTTTGTAGTGCTCCTCGGGCAGCCAAGGTAGTCCTCTGCTTAAATCCTAACACTGGTTCTGCCACAAAAATCCTAATGAGTGGAGTATTATTTAACTTGCTGAGTCAGCCAGCTGTGTGATTTAAAAACAAAAACAAAAGTATGTTCTTAAATATCGACCAGTGATAGCTGGTTGCTCTTCCAAGGGTCCTGAGTTCAATGCAAGCTGTTAGATCCCAAAGAAACCTGGGACAAAGAGCTAAGGAAGGTGCCTGTTAACATACCAAAGCTGACTACGCTGGCTGCCAGGCACTCCCAGCAGCCTGAGCACTTCTCGTCCCATGCTCCACTTTAAACCTCCCCAGCCCCTGAGCTTTGCCTCTCTTCTCCCACTGTGGTGGTTTGGCCCAGGGAGTGGCACTATTAGGAAGTGTCGCCTTGTTGGAGGAAGTGTGTCGCTGTGGGAGTGGGCTTTGAGGCTCCACGCAGTACAGAAGAAACAGTCTGTTCCTGACTTCCTTTGAATGAAGATGTAGAATGTGCAGCTGTTCCTGTGCCACGCCTGCCTGGGCCCTGTCGTGCTTTCCTTTCCACCATGATGATAATGGACTGAACCTCTGAACCAGTAAGTAAGTCCCAGTTAAATGCTGTCCTTTATAAGCGTTGCCTTGGTCATGGTGTCTCTTTACAGCAATGGAAACCCTAACTAAGACACTCTCCTTCGCTTTCATATACAACTCAGACATTTTGGCTTCCCTCTTGGTTCTCTCTTGGTCTGTTTGTCCCTCTTTCTTCTCTTTCTCTTTCGCTCCCGCCTCCCCCAAAGCCATGTTTAGTCTGGACTCTTCCAGATGCCTCTGGCTGTTCTCTCCTTCATAGCTATAATAAAAACCTCCTCAACTGTACCTAGGAGCAGCCATGTCCTCATTGTCTACTCAACAGCATCTACCTGGCAGCTAAAGGCCATCTGTAACTCCAGCAGCAGGGGATCCAACCCCTTCTTCTGACCTCCTCAGGCACCAGGTATGCACTTGATACACAGACAGCTGTGCAGCTGAAACATTCATATTCATAAAAAATAAAGGAAAAAAATTCAAATGTTAAAAAAAAGATGTCAACCAGTAGAAGGAACTGACCTTGTCTCCTGCCCTTTGTCTCTAGATCATTATCGCAAGAACCAAGACCTCGGAATTTCTTCTCTTCCTGACATTTATGCTCAGGTTGCCCAGTGTCCTCTCCTAACTCATCTTCTAATTCCTGAATCTATTCCTCATGTCCTTGATATGCTCACAGTCAAACATACATACATGCTGACCCTCAATACATCAAAACTTCTTTGTATCTCTATTGCTCTCTTTAAATGCTATGTTCATCTTCAGGCCCCCCTGAAGGCCATACTAGCTTCATGCCACTGACCCTAGAAATGGAAGAGGGTGTTCTCTGGCCTCCCACACTGTACCTCCAGCACTTTTGGACCTTGGGTCCTTGGGAGACCTGTGCACACCTGTCCTTGCTGTGGTCCTGTGGGGACATGCTTTAGTTATCAGCTTCCTGTCGCTCTGCTTCTTTCTTATGAATTTCCTATGATGTGCCGACTCTTACAAAGCTCTGTCCTCTCAGTCGCTCTCTCTCACTCCTAGGACCCTGTCCATTACCCCATTCCAGCTACTCACTGCAGAAGTCGCTTCAGCTCAACACTGACAGCTCCTCTGCAATCGGAATCATTCTGCCAGTCCCTCTCAAATTTTCCCCTGTGGGGGCAGAAGGGGCAACTCCTATTCTCACCCATCAAGGGTCACAAGCAGCTTTCCCATAACAAAGGTTAAGAAGAGGGAATCGGAATAAAGTTGTGCCAAACGTGATATGACAGAAAAGACTCCAGAAATAAAGACCTAAAGATCCAGGGGAAGCTTAGATTGTATAACAATAAGATGTGCAACTAGATGTAGTTTATTCTGATGAAATAAGCATCTCTGTACTGTGTCCCTCCTAGGTATGGGGCAGGACTCCCCTGGAATAAGAACCTTTGTGGGAAAAATGAAATATATTAGCGTTGTGAATGGGATTTTTGGGAAAAGAAAATATATTAGCATTGCCTGCTGTGGATGCTGGGAACTGAACCTGGGTCCTTTGGAAGTTCAGTAGGCACTCTTAACTAAATCATCTTTCCAGTCCTTCAATTCTTTTTAAACCAGTTGCAATTGCAGAAACAATAAAGATATTTTCTGAGCTATCAGGGATGCAAACCCAAATCTCCAAAGGCTTGCATGCTGCTGTCACAGACTTACTCTGCTTTCTCCTGAAACAGATGACCTTAGCAAAATGGTATCTTGCAGGTCAGCAGAATCCCTTCTGGAGGTGTGACTTGGCAAGAGACCAAGCAATGTGGTCTCACCATAATTTCATTTTGATTTTAAGAATTTCAGTTGGGCCAAATGAATACCTTACTCCATTAAGAATGATCTTAGGTAATGGATCTGCTCATTGCTTTAGACATTCATCTCTTTAAAGACTTCAGATAATGCCTTTCTGCAATTAATATCCATGTGAGTACCTGCCTTTTGCAAACTAAGACAAGTCATTTGATCTTCGTGAGGTTGTACCCAAGTGCACCCATGTAGACTGTTCACGACCACCATTCAACAAGCCCACCAAAGTAGGGCAAGAACTTAGAAGCCAACAATATTCTGGGATGATACAGCCATGGATTTTTGTCATTGCTTAATGGCTCACTGACAGACTCATGTTATAGCATTTCCATGATCCTGGTAGGCTGGGATAGAGATAGAGGGCAGAGAAGTTAGGCTTCCCATCCAGAGGCAAAAGCTGAGTTAGGTGCTCCATCCTATGCCAACACCCTGGCCCCAGAGACCCAGCGAAGTCACCTGTCCTCTGAATGTGTCGGCTTCAGCCCACACACGTGTCTTCTCGGGAACTGCCCCTAAACAGACATTGGAGGTTGACCTGAGAGGGCGCAGCAGACACGTGTGCATTTATCACCCTAGTCTCCTTTTATTTGATCCAAACCCCTCTTCTCCAAGATTCCATCTTGGGAAGGAGTAAAGAGAAAGGAGAAAGGTATATTAGTTAAGGGTTCTCGTTTTTTGTTTTTTAAAAAGTTATGATGCTTTGGGGTCTTGCTCATCTTAGAAAGACTGCCTCTCATAGAATGAGCTAATTCTTATAAAGAGAATGAACCCCCTTCCTGTACCAAACCTCTCACACAACTAACACACCTCCTCTGCCCTCTTGATTTAACTGTCTCATACCAAGCCCATATTGCGCGTTCACTAAAATCACCCAAGGCCAAGTCCCAGACAACTCGGGTTATTCCTGAAGCCCTGAGTCGCTGATGTTGTTGAGACTCTACCACTAGCTCAACACAAGTGCTGAGCCTTGCCTATTCCATCCCTCAAAACCCACAGTAAAAATGGCCCACGCAATCCCAACAGGCTGTTCCTGTTACCAACCCTGCGTTTCCCCAAGTGGCCCTGCATGGAATTGCTTGCCCTCTGCCCTTGGAATGTGGAAGTAATGAGTTCCTCTTTCAATGCCATTGTTTCCACCCATCATCTAACCATACTCCACTAAACAAAAGCCAGGGGTTTAAAAAGAAAAAAAAGTAAGCATTTTTCAAAGTTACCTATATTTTTAATGAGACAAGGTCTCAAGGGGCCTCAAAGTCCCTACATACCTGAGAATGACCATGGACATTTGGTGGCTCCTGCCTCTACCTCCAAAGTCCTGGCTTCCAAGCACGAGCCACCATGTCTATTTGATGAGACGCTGAGGCTTTGTGCATGCTAGGCAACATGCCCCGCCCCCAGTCACCAAAGGAAAGTGTTGAAATAGGAGACACCACGACTGTTGCAGTAACCAATTAATCCTACGAAAATCCCCCATGTGGCAGGGTGCTCCTCTCTGCCCGCCCCAATGTTCTGGATTCCCGAATGAAAGACAGGAACACACACCCAGACACTCACACGCAGCCTTGTCTTTAATATGCCTTAAACAGCGTAATGGCTGAGCCGCTTCCAAACCTCCACACGGCTAACACACTCTCCCCTCTGATATTCCTGAGTTCTTACTTACTAAATCCTATATTCCAGCTTGGCTGCCCCTGACCCAGACCTGCAGCTCTCTAGGACTGAGTTCCCCAGCGCCTACACCACGGCTATGTTCCGCGTCTCTCAGTCGTGGCATCAGAAGTGACTTCTTCCTCCCCAGCATGGTGGCTACCTCCTTTCTCTCTTCCTCAGTCCCTTCCCGGGAATCCTAAAGTCCAGCCTCTGTCTCTGTTGCAGCTTCCGATTCATCCTGCACAAACCAACCGGGTGGTGGCCCCTCCTTGCTACCTGCCCAATGTTCTGGGTAGCAAGGCACGCACACAGCCTTGTATTTTAGTATGCCTTAAACAGCTCAATGACTGGCCCGCTCCCGAACTTTCTTGTGGCTAATGCGCCCTTCCGATATTCCTGAGTTATTACTTACTAAAATCTATATTCCATCATTGTTGTCCTAGACCCTGATGAGGGGCGCTGGGGCCACTCTTCCTCGCCTCTTACATGATTACTATGCTCTCTCTTCTGCAGCTCTCAGGTCTGGCCGCTACTCCCAGCCCCCCACACTCCTATCCCCCCACCGCCCTTCCCCCATCCCTTATCCTTCCATCCCCCACCCCCCACCCCACATGGCAGCTGTATCTCCTTCTTCCCCCCTTGGTCCCCTTGCTCGAGAATCCTCGAGTCCTGCCTCTGTCTTCCTGCTCAGCCATTGGCCACCAGCAACTTTATTTCCCAATCAAAACCTACTGGGGGCAGGGGACCCTCAGCATCGTACGTGTGGATTTCCGTACAATTTGGGGGGCCCAATTAACATATCGCAAGCATTAAACCAAATCCACAACACATGATGCTCTCAAACTTCAAGTTGCACTTCACCTTGGTTTATGGTGTGTGGAAACAGACTTTCCTCAGGTAAGAAAGGCTTTCAGGAGCCCCATCACACAGGAGCCAGGAAGCACGAGAGAGCCGTGAAGAGTAAACCGGCAGCTGCTGCTTTGTACACACGGGTGGCCCACGCGTGACCGTGGCCTGGCCCACGGGTGGCCGTGGCCTTTGTCTTCAGTCCACCCGTGACCTTTTGAAGTGCTTCTACATATCCACCCCATCCTTGCTAATTCTTAAGCAGAGCAGGCAGTACCTGCTTTACAGATGAGGAACCACTGTCAAATACGTTTCCATACTCTCAACCTATGTGACCCCGGGCATATCATGAGCCCCTCTGTGGTTCGGATTCCTTATCTGTAAGTGGGAATAACATTAGGAGACTGCTGCTCGGGGAAGATGGATCCTAAGGTCTCAGAAAGGCAGGGCTAGGTGGCTCAGTTGGTAAAGGGTTTGCCACACACGGAGTTCAGAACCTCAGCACCCAGAGTAGAAAACTGAATGCGGCAGCGTGCACCTGTAATCCCAGTGCTGAGGAGAAAGAAGCAAGGACCCCCGGAGCATCCCAACCAGTCTAGCTGAGTCGATGAACTCCAGGTTCAGTCAGAGACCCTGTCTGAAATAAAGTGAACAATCTTTACCCGCTGAGCCACCTTGCTATCCCTTATAAGCCAACTATTAAAGCAACCTATTATTTTAAAAGTTATAGTGATTGGTTGAAAGTGATGTTCTGGTTGGATCACATACACAGAAGTGGTCCCATAAGATTATGATGGAGATGAAAAAAATCTCCATCGCCAGGAATATCAGAGCCATTCAGTGAATTGTATTTCTCACATGGTCACAGCAATGCTGATGTAAACAAACCTATGATGTCACAGGTTTTTATATAAGCATAATATATGCATTTATGAACAGCACTGATTATATAATAACTTTGACTAAGTTATTAGTTTCTGTTTTTACTGTTCTATGCCTTTTGTTGTTATTTAGGTGTAATCTTTCTGGTGCTGTAAGCCTGGCCAAGAACCCAAAGCTGGAGAGTTCATAGACCCTAAAGAAGAACCTACTACTATTATTTTGAACTGACATAATATCAGTCTACCTCCTAAATACGTATTTATTTCCATAAGTTAGTGAAGCTCTCAAACTTTCATCAGCAGTAGACAGCAGCTAATACAGAGACTTACACATGGTCAAAGCACACATAACAAGTGACTCTGGAGGGCCAGGCCACAGATGAGTCATCTGGTGTCTCACCCTGGCCCCTCAAATCTCAGGGAACCTTTAGAAAGAGAGGACAGAAAAACTGTAAGATCAAAAGGTTGAGGAGGAATGCATTTTGGGGACACGACAGGATGCTCAACTCATGAACTCAAGGCAGCTATAGCTGCCTGAATAAGACCTACACAAGATCGAGCCAGCCAATATGGCGGCCAGGGCAGGGGGAGGGGCTCACGAATTTCCACCCTTGTATGAGAAGTTATTGTTAGTTGAAGATTGCAGGAAGAGAGAGTTAGCTGTCGGGAGCATGTTTCCTGGAATGTCAACTGTGACGCGCGCTATCTTCCCGCCAGCAGGAAACACGCGACACACATTAGGCTCTTCTGCAGAAAAGCTTTATTCCTCTTGAGAGAGAGAGGGTAAGCTTACAGA
>BDUI01000001.1:2413793-2435669 GCA_002335545.1 Apodemus speciosus | reverse complement strand
TGTTTGTTTGTTTGTTTGTTTTTTCGAGACAGGGTTTCTCTGTGTAGCCCTGGCTGTCCTGGAACTCACTTTTTCCTGTAATTCTTTAAGGGATTTTTGTGTTTCTTCTTTAAGGGTTTCTGCCTGTTGACCCATGATCTCCTGTATTTCTTTAAGGGATTTTTGTGTTTCCACTTTAAGGGCTTTTACCTGTTGATTGATGATGTTCTCCTGTATTTCTTTAAGGGAGTTACTTAAGTGTTTTCTTGAAGCCCTTTATCAGCATCATGAGATACAATTTTAAATCCAACTCTTGCTTTTCCGGTGTGCTGGGGTATCCGGGACTTGCTGTGGTTGGAGAACTGGGTTCTGATGTTGCCATGTGGCCTTGGTTTCTGTTGGTAGGGTTCTTGTACTTGCCTTATACTCGCCATCTGGTGCTAGTTGGTATTGTTGTCTCTGGCTGGAGTTTGTTCCTCCTGTGGGCCTGTAAGCTTGTGTCCTTACTCCTCTGAACTCAAAAGTGAAAGCCCTGCTGGGAGATCTCTCTCTCTCTCTCCTGGCAGGCTATGCACAGAAATGCACAGAAGATTGTGGAGTTTCCAGGCTCCCCGGTGCAAATGGTGGGGGGGGGGGAACATTTCCATCCCAGCTGCTCCACTGATCTTAGGCCCTGTGTGCTCCTAGCTGGTCCCCTCCAGAGATCCCTCCCTCCTGGCGGGCTGTGCACAGAAGGCTCTGGAGTCTCCTGGCTCCCTGGTGCAAATGCTTAGAGAAATCTTAATCCCATTCTTTTTTTTTATCCTGTTTGTTCCTATAGAGTCAATGATATGTGTGTGTGTGTGTGTGTGTGTGTGTGTGTGTGTGTGTGTGCCTGTGGGTGTCTCCTGCTATCCTTCTGCACCTTATCTTTTGAGACAAGATATCCCACTGAACCCAAGTTCATCATTAGGTTAGGCTACTGGGCCTCTGAGGTCCTGAGCTACCCCTGTCTCTGGCCCATAGCACTAGAGTTATAACCCTGACCAACACACCTGGCATGGCTGCCAAGAATTCAAACTTAGGTCCTTGTGTGACAGTCATTTGACTGACTGAGCCATCTCAATGGAACAACTTTTAATAGTTTTTAGATAATCCACCCATGTTTAATCAAGAAATCTTGTTATACCCCTCCTGGACAAGCCCCAGACCCCTCCCCACAGAGCATATCCATCTGTGAGGGCATCTCCTCTATTAGCTGGCAGAAAGACCCTAATCTGCAGGTTCAGTCTCACCTGCAGTGAGAGATGGCAATGCCTTGCTTATTGAGAGTAGACATGTGAGAAGTGACTGTGCTGTGCCTATGCCAAAAATGGTGCAGGTCTCAGTGCTAGTCACCCTGTCTTGGGTTCTGACAATAACGGCCCGGACAGCTCCAGGTGCCTTGCTCATGGGAATACACTGACTCCTGACTGTGGCCAACTAGGAATTTCCACTCCACACATTTAAAACTAAGCTAAGCACGTAGTTGAGTGAGCTTCTGGGCCTCAGAGACCACACTCCCACTCTGCTGTGTGGTACTGACTCTCCTTATGAATGGACTCGTGGCAGGCCAGGGACAGCACTAATCTGTCATCTCAGATCCACTTTAATTAGCAAGAAACCCAGGAAGTCAGCCAGTAGACTCATAAAATGATTTCTCCACATCTTAAGAGCCTCCAGGAAGTATAAGATGATAATAATAATAATAATAATAATAATAATAATAATAATAATAAACAGTCCACACCTCTGATTGACAGACATGCTTTGGTGTGACAAAACTTCCTTGACTCGAGGCAAATTGCTCTAATAATAAGAGAGTATAATCCACTCTGATATTTCACTGTTCAAAATTAAAGATTATTCAAAAGGAGCAGGCTGAAATGCTCAGAACCACTCAACCGCAGGGCTTTAAAGAAACATGAACAAAATCTTAGTGGTAGCTGTCTTAAGGTTTCTATTCCTGCACAAACATCATGACCAAGAAGCAAGTTGGGGAGGAAAGGGTTTATTGAGCTTACACTTCCAAATTGCTATTCATCACTAAAGGAAGTCAGGACTGGAACTCAAGCAGGTCAGGAAGCAGGAGCTGATGCAGAGGCCATGGAGGGATGTTCCTTACTGGCTTGCTTCCCCTGGCTTACTCAGCCTGTTCTCTTATAGAACCCAAGACTACAGCCCAGGGATGATACCACCCACCATGGGCCCTCCCCCACTTGATCACTCATTGAGAAAATGCCCCACAGCTGGATCTCATGGAAGCATTTCCTCACCTAAAGCTCCTTTCTCTGTGATAACTCCAGGCTGTGTCAAGCTGACACACAAAACCAGCCAGTACAGTAGCCATTTAAAAAAAATATTGGAAAGAATGTGGATATCCTTGTAGGATTCTATCCGAAGTGTAATACACTTCTGCAACACTGTGTAGTCTTGAACAAGAAGTTATCAAGGGAAAAAAAAAAGGCCCACATGTAATCGTAAGTAAAAACGCAATGTGCAGAACTAAGTCTAATTGGATTCTGCTTTTGAGGATGACTGACTCGGCTTGTAGAGGCATAGAGAGAAAGCTAGAGGAACCGCTAACAAGCTCTGAACTGTGTAAAAAAAATCACTAGGTCATTTGGGGGGGGCTGCCTAAATTATAGTAGGTTGTTTGAATTATTTATAAGCACTAATTTGCTTTTGATATCATACAAAAACCATATATTGTGTCAGTAGGCAGAAGAGACAGGGTCTGTCAGGGATGGAGCAGAGAAAATGAAACCTGAAGTGTGGCTCTGCTCCCCGAGTCTGTCAACTGCTGCCGGAGTTCCTGGCAGCAGAATTTTATGGTTGGGAGGCTCAACGACACAGCCTTCTGCCAACAGGACATTGGCAAGCAAGGACATTAGAAATCTTCCTTGAGAGAATTTTAACAAAAGCCCAATAGGCATTACCACTCGGAACGGTGGCCAAAGGGGAAAATCCATAAAAAAAAAAAAAAAAAAAAAAATCCCCACCCCCCAAGTCTCTATACATGGTAGGGGAAAAAAAATGCAGCCATTAAAGCAGTGAAAGGAAATAGGGTCATTAGGAAATCAAACTGACTTGGCTGCTGAGAAGACAAGAGCACGGTAAGTGCAATCCATCTTCAGAGAACTCCCTTCCCATCAGGCCTTGAGACCTGCTTGGGCCATAAAAGCAGCAGAGATAAGATAAATAATCACCGGGAAAGCTGACATCTTTATAGTGATCCACAAATGTCAGAGTAATTCACATCCATTTTATGCCCCGCTGCATTTGTCTGATCCTTCCAGAAATGTGGGGACACAGGATTTCCAGATAAGGACACTGTGGAGTGACACAGCAGGATCAGGGGCAGGCTTTGACACACCCACTAGCACAGAAGGTGGAATTGCACCCAGTTATGATGATATAGTTCTCTTGCTGAAAGGTGGATAGACAATGTCTGCACTAGAGGGCCAGAAGACCGGTGCAGACACCCACAGGGAACCTGAGGGTGCCGAGGACCACAGAGAAGGAGAGAAACTCCACAGCTTGCTTTCCTCCAGATGCCAGGGGCCAGCTCAGCTGAGATCTGCGAGTGGTGACGGTGTTCAGGAGAGCACGATCCCATAGGACACGTGATAATGCCCCCTTTATTTTCTGTGGTCAGAGGAGCTCCTGTAACTGTGGTTCCCCGGCCCCGCGCCCTACCCGGTGTCCAGACATGCCCCGTATGCGGGAGGAAAAGCCCTTCCTATCCCAGTCTCTTTTTAGAGGGCTACGGTCCCTCCCTGAAAGATAGAAAACAAAAACAACCAAACTGAACTAAAACCATCAACTAGGGCTCCGTGGAGCGCCATCTTTGTGAACTCACGTCCTGGGGCTCGGTGCACACAGTTCCCAACAGCAAGTCCAAGCAGGAAAAAAAATATCACAGGACATTTTAGTGAGCAAAGCCCTTCTCCGCATTTCCCTTCTGCTCACGAAAAGGTAACTTTGGTTTGTTGATTTTTCTTTTTTATGAGACATACACTTCTGTCTAAATCCTGGAGTTTCCCATGAGGTTGACTACAAAATGAATAAATTTTAAATAGCCAAACACAACATCAAAATGCTAATCAGTGTAAGGTCAAATTTGCTGAAACTATGACATTCAATCCTGCTTTCTCATTTGGTTAAGAAGTCATTAAGAGCGTTTTTTTTTTTTTCCGGACTTTAAAAATGATAAATAATCCCTTTATTTTATTATACCTGTATTTGCATTTACAAAATAAGAACGTACAAATTCATTTCTTTCCTGTAAATCCTGTGTATAGCTAGCTAGCTAGCTAGCTAGAGATAGATAGATGGATGGATGGATGGATGGATGGATAGATAGATAGATAGATAGATAGATAGATAGATAGATAGATAAATAGATTTTAGCCTTGTTAGAAGTAGCAAAATATTCAAAAATAAGACACCAGTTAAATAAATTATAATATCTTCAAATATGGAATGAAGTATAATGAATCTACTAAAGATATCGACCCAAATCTGTGGAAATTATTGTAGAACAGCCTGATACGTTGTTAAGCATATGTAAGAAGGAGCTAGCAGAGCAGGCCAGGGTTGCTCATCCTGTGGTCCTAGCGCTTGGGAGGCTGAAGCAGGAGGATGTCTTCAATTTATGGCCATAAATGAGCTAGGGAGTGAGGCCCAGGTCAGTCTTTGCTGTGGAATAAGATGTATCGAAAAGCCAACAAGGGAAGGAGGGAGGGGGGAGAGAGGGAGGGAAAGAGAGAGAATTGCCACAGTATCCTCTATAACATATAAATGTATACATTTGCAAATGTTTAAACAAGTAGACACAGGCATGTCAGACGGATAAGAATATGCTCTTCCAAGAAAGAGAATTAGATCCTTTGGGGTTGCGCTGGTAGCGAGTCGAATTTTCCCATGTGTGTTCTTTAGGACTGTTGGAATTTTTACCATTTATATTATCATCCCTTCCTGTGATTTTTTTTTAATGTTTTACAACTCTAACCACATATATGGCCAACCCAGCTCAGTTAATACCTAAAACCATTTACAAAAGCAATTCAAATGCTCTAACAACGTTTGTCTCAAGCCAGTTATGGTGGCATACAACTTTAGTCCCAGCCATCAGCAGGCAGAAGGCAGGACAGTCTACATCGAGAGCTCCGGGACAGCCAGAAGCACATAGAGAATCCCTGTCCCCAAAAAACAACCAAAAATTCAAAACCAAAGCCCATCTGTCCCAATGCAATAATGGCAGCATGAAATCACCTCTGATCACATTTCAGTATACTTCAGGATTTTGATTTACACGTCCCCAAAGCAGAGACAGCATCGTGAAGACTGGAGCGTACCATTTGTACAGCTTGTTTATAAATCACCCAGGGTGATAGGTTGGATCTAGGCAGGGGCAGCTCCCTTCTGGGTTTCAGCTGCAGAAGGCGATGGATCTCCCTGTCCTGGCCACTGGGTACTTTTACATCATCGGATCATTCAGGTTGAATTGAACTTGACTTACAGTGATCAATTATGTCTTTTGGTATTACCAGACTTAATTGATTACCAGATCCCTGGGGATGAAGTTTAGCATTACATATGTTTATAGCAGCAGCCAAATTTATAATCTGCTTATCAGTTCAGTCCACTGTGTGGTCATTCTTCCACCTCTACGGTCACTCAAGAAAGGGTAACACACATCTCAAACTTAATGATGACACAATACAGTTCCCATGTTTGCAGTCATGCTGGGGAAGCAAACAGACACTAATGTCTGTCTTATAGATGGCTGTACTCAAACCATCTAACCAGGAACTAGAGAGCCAACATTAGAAGCTGAGTCCCAATTATCCCATTCCATTAGCTACATATATTCTACAGTATTTATGTGAACATTCAAAGAAAGATGTGTCTTTATATATAAATGTATTTTGTTGAATGAGAGTAATGTGTCACCTCTGTCACTTCTAGATTTTCTGAATGGAGTTAACATAGATATTGTGTCCTTGGCCATTTCAACCTACCTCTACAGTTGGGAGGTGTGGATTCATGTGGGTAGCTGATGTGTGCTCTGGTGTGATGGGGACCATTCATTCTCTTAGTCTCATTTATGACTCATGGGTTTGTGTGGGTGTTGAAAAGCAAAATCCAAAGAAAGAGGAACAGGAAAAGATTTCTTTCTATATTTAAATATAAATAATAGAAAGAGGCTGAGCTAAGTTATAAATATCAGAAGCAAAATGTTCCCTGTAAGGTCCACGGCAATCACATCACCGCAGCCGGAGAAATGTCTCTGCTTCAGTCCTGCTTCGGAAGGACTGTGAAAATGAGTGCCTTCGGACTGTTGTTATTACACCGAGTCATTTTCCTGAAGTTTTCCAGGCTCACAAATGTTACGGCTGGTTTTATAAATGTCAGGAATTCCATATGTGTTCTTTTAATATGTTTACCATGGTTTAGGGAGAGCATACCTATCACGTGGTTCGCTTTCACAGCAAGGGTGCACACATACTGATGATTTACACTGAACAGTTCTTACAATGACAGGAAACATTTTTTTCAAGGTTTAAGTTATCCTCCCGATTAGCCCTACACACACACTCATTGATAAAAACACTAAACAGCAGGTCCGAGACTAGAATCTGGGATGTTTGACAACATCCACCGCATTGATGTGATTCATTGCAGTATTTTCAAATTTTAATGAAGTTAAGTCATTAAATTTGCCTTTAGACACTAACTTGTTAGGAGGGAAAAAAATGGTGTAATCTGGGAGAGAAAACACTGCAATCGTTTACAAATGCTGAAATCGGCTTTCTTCAAAACGTGAAAGAAAAATCCTTGCTTACAGCTTCCCACCACCTTTCGCTTGGTTCCAACTTGCAGAGTCATCCTTGCTTCTAAAACAGATTCAGAGCCAGAGATGGGGAGGCTTTTGAGTCAGAGAGAAACGCCCTTCATCCCTGGGTTTGAGCCTTTCAGAGCGTGATGGTCAGGAGCCAAGTGCTTAGCTGTGTCTCCAGTGCTTACAAGTTCTCATACCATACACGCTGGTGGCAAACACTCATCTGTAGACTGCCCAGGAGTGACTCCATCAATCATATCATCATGTACAGTGATAAAGCAGACGTGCCCTCTCCTCATAAAGGTGCTCTTGGAAGGCTGTGCGTAGGTCCTGCGTGCATGAGAGATGCAGCTGGTATCAAGTTAGAGAGTAAAAAAGAAAGCCCATTTGCTGATGGGCAGCGAGTTTTGTTATCCTTTTTTCAAGACTGATTTATCAAATTCAAGCCAAACAAAAGCTTTGTTTGGTTTATTAGAAAAGAAAAACCTGTGTTTGGCAATATTAGACCACCTTAATGATTAACACTAACCCACTATTCGATGCATAAGTCATGTATGTCATTATATGCAGGTTTTATCTGAGAGTAAGAAAGCATGCACCAGTATGAAAGCATAAATTATCATAACATGCAAGAGAGCAGAGCTTCAAATGCATGCATATCAGCACACTGTTGTTGACAACAAGGTAGCAGGGGGACCAGTTACTGCAGAGTTTCAAGGGAAGGCAGATTCCAGAAGTCAGCCACACTAGGTCTGAAGTTCAGACTGCAGTTCACTGCATGAACAGAGCAGGAATCACAAATCATATCCTAGGGTAAACTTCATATACATTTCCCACCAAGATGGGAATCTCAAGTCCCATGGTCCTTTCTCTGCCGTGTTGATTTACGACACCCAAATCAATTTGTTACCAGGATAAACTGAGTTAGGAATTACAGCTGTTTCCCCATATCCTTCTAAGCTCAGTTCCTCCTCTTGGCTGGGAACAAATGGGCAAATTTAAGCATTCACGGGCACAGGTGATGGTGCTTAAAGGTCAGGAGATAAGCGGTCCACCCACGCCTGTGGTGGAGCCAGGGCGCCTCGTAGTTTAGCTTGTAGGAGCCTGAAGTGGTTGCTATAGAAATGTGGTCATATCGCTGGGCCAGTTGAGTTCTTCATAGAACCTGGGTTTCAAAGTCCATAGCCACAGACAGGACTTTCCTTGGTGCTTCACCTATGTGATTAATGTGACTAACTACCTTGGCCAGCCTGGGGCGGGGAGGGGGTGGGGAAGATGCTGCTGCTGCTGCTGCAGGTCTGGGCATGCTCTTTATGATGGAGYGTCAGGGGCTCCTGAGACTGGATAGCAGGGGGTGATAGGGACTGCCCACGTACAGACCTTAGTCTCAGTGGACATTCCATTCTTTTCATCAGTCACTGTGACTGTAGTTAGAGCAGGCCTCGCTGCCGATCTGAGGGGAGGGCAGTTGAACAGTAAGAGGAAGGCAGGAGCTGAGATCAAATGTGAAGATAAATGAGATGGGTGTTACGGATCCAGGGAGGTGGAACAAATCCATGATGCAGAAATCCAAACTGCCAAGGAGACGTCCAAACCAAAGCTACAGGCTAGCTCAAGAATCAAATATCCGGGGGGCAAAGGCCGACAGAAGCGAGCAGATGAACCAAACATTTCTGAGAAAGATCCTGTGTCTGATCCAAGGATTGTCTCACCATAGCAAGCTCATCTCTCGCTGAAGACTACTACCTCAGCATGGAGAGAAAGCTACACTTCAGAGCCATCTGCATTCATTTCTATTAGAGCGACGTAGGCATTAGAGCTAGACACCTTGGGCATTCTCTGGGCCAGCCCTTCATTTTATGCAATGCAGTCAAAATGCTGAAAGACTTAGGTCATCCACAGTGAGGCCAGACCTGGGACTGGTACTCACCCCTCCTGGTTTCCTTGGTCAGTGTTCTGTCCATTCCACAGACACGGGGTGGAAATGGAACAGACCTTTAATCCCAGCACTCCGGAGGCAGAGGCAGGCGGATCTCTGGGTTTGAGGCAAGCCTGGTCTAGAGAGCTAGTACCAAGACAGCCATTGCAAGGGCTTCTAGTAGTCACAGAATATTTTAAAGGACTATGTCTCTGGAGTGTCAGCTAGCAGAGTTGCAGGAATTCACAGTTCCACAGATGGGAAAAAGGAAAGCACACTTAAACAGCAAGAGATTGGATGAAAATGAGATATTAGATATCCACTAATGATAATTTATATTAGGCCCTAGAAAGTTAGGTGTGTGATCTAGGATGTGTTAGGCAAACGTTCCACAAAAAGTTACAGCTATCTGAAGCTGAGTGTTGAGATGAAGAGGGGACAGCAGTTCTCACCTGACTGTACATCTGAAGATAGCCAACTGTTGGCAGCGACTTATGCTTTGTGGGATTTACAGACTGTGCCTTTCTGATTTCTCAAATTATTCTCATGACCACAAGAAGGCTGCCTGTCTGCAAACTCACATGCAAACAGGAATCAGGTGACATGACCACCCTTAGTTACAAAGCAAGTCAAGCAAGCAAGTATTTAGGCTTTTCACGATGCCCAATAGATCTGTACAAAGGGAGAAAGCATTTAGAACAGGTGTTGGGTTAGGCAACACCTACACCTGGGGAGACAGGTATCCACACATACTGCTGATCTATCCCTGAGGCAGACATTACTAATCAACCAAGACAATCTTTTTCACTCAGCTTGAATACGATCTTAAAACCCTTCTACAAAGTTATCTAAGCAAGTTCTACTAAATAAGAAAAGCTGGCTTATGAGATAAAACCCAAAGACTGGCATTGTTACTTTTGGCTTTCAGCACTGCTTTGGGATATCATGATAAACCTCTCTTAGGTCCTGAGTTCAATTCCAGCAACCACATGGTGGCTCACAACCATCTGCAATGGGATCTGATGCCCTCTTCTGGCATGTAGGTGTGCATACCAATAGAACACTCATATACATAAAATGAATAAATAAATCTTTAAAAAGCAACAACAGTCTTAGTGTTTCAATTGCCTTGGTCAAAATACCAAGTTGGGGAGGAAAGGGTTTGTTTGGCTTACATTTCCACAGCATTGTTCATCATGAAAGAAAATTAGGACAGAAACTCCAACAGGGCGGGATCCTGGAGGTAGGAGATGATGCAGAAGAGGAGTGCTGCCGACTGGCTTGCTCCTCATGGTTTGCTCCGCTTTCTTAAAGAATCTGAGCACCATCAGCCCAGGGATGGCACCGCCACAATGGGCTCCTCTTGCCCCATCAGTCAATAATTAAGAAAATGCCCTAAAGATAGATCTTATGGAGGCACGTTCTCAATTGATGTTCCCTCCTTTCAGATAACTNAGGGAGAGAGAGAGAGAGAGAGAGAGAGAGAGAGAGAGAGAGAGAGAGAGAGAGAGAGGCCAATTGGTCAACTGCTTCTGGGCCTGGGGTTTATCCTAGAATGTGGTTCATATACCAATTATCACTCCCTTGGCCCCACCCATCAGCAATCAAAAACCAGCAGCTCCTTTGCTAGGGGTGGGCCTTGGGCCCAGCTCCCATCCTCTATGCTGGGATTTGGTCTGGCTCAGGCTTGTGCAGACCTCGTGCCTGCTGTCATAGCTGCTGTGAGCTCATTTATGTGTCTTCCCTGTTGTATCCGGAATGCATCCTTTTCCTTGGCGTCTACCACCTCTAGTTTTGTTCTGTCCCCTCTTCAGCATAGACCTCTGAGCCTTGAGGGGATGGCAAAGCTCTTCTAAGAAAACGACACCGCTGCTGGAAGGTGGCAGCAGCACAGACCTTTAATCCCCCCACTTGGGAGGCAGAGGCAGACAAATCTTCGGAATTGAGGCCAGCCTGGTCTACAGAGATCCAGAGTATGCGCATACAATGCTGTTCCATCCCTGCTGCATCAGAGAAAGCCTATGGGAGTTGGGAGAGGGATAGTATCCATAGAGTTTAAATATCCAAACCACACATCAGCAGAAAGTACTGATCCTATTTGTTCTCAATCCCTCAATTTGTAGCTGAAACTACAGTGAAACTGTAGTGGTTAGGGAAGCTGAAACTGGAGTGGTTAGGGATCTTAACTGGGGGCTCCATCAGCCAGCTAAATGTGGCCCTTTCACACGCAGTTGACCTTGGAACCAGTGAGGAGGCACACAGGGTAAAAGTACTTGTCTCCCAAGTCTGGTGATCGGTGTTCAGTCCCTGGAGCCCACATAAAAGGAGAAAGAGAGAACCACATTGATGAAATTGTCCTTTTCTCTACACACACACACACACACACACACACACACACACACACACACACAATGGCAGTAAATAAATGAGAAACTTTACCTTGAGAGACCAATTTGCTAGCACCATTTCAAACATCCCGAAGTGCCCCCTGGGACATCTTTCATTTAGTCAGCAAGCAGCTACTCATGAAAACTTGGCTCCTCTATTTGTAGATTCCTCTGGCCTCTCCAGACCCCACCCCCAACCCAGCTCATTCACAAATGCGTTTGTTTAAGTCCTGGGAAAGCTAACGCCCCCCCTCCCATGAGCCACCTTGCTTCCACTCTGACTGCTTCAGGAAGAACATGGTGCTACTGAAATCGATCATCAACCACTGCAGCTCTGTAGACTTCTTACAACGTTGTGAATGTCCTGCAATGGGCCGTTAGCCACATGTGACCAGTGTGGCTAAGTTTTAGTTTTACCTCACTTTAATTATTTAAATTTAAGTAACCATATACAGATGCTGGCTCCCATACTGAGTATCCAGTTCTAGACCCTCCTCTCCCCTTTTCCCAAACTCCCCTTTCCTTACGTTCTAACTACCTGGCTCGGTCATATTCTGCTCTCTTTTCGGGGTCCCTTGTGTGTTTACTAGAACAGAGCCTCTTCGCTGGCTCAGCTTCCCTTCCTGGGTGATTTAGGAGCCTGTGCCATGTCTTTGGAACTGCCACCTCCATGCAGGGCGGATTAGCTTCTGTGAGTCTGCCACGCATGGAGAACATCCAAATGAATGAAGAGTCGTGCAAGCGCCCTGGCTGCTGGCCTGTGTTCAAGTCCTCCCAGCTCAGGCATCAGAAACATGAGGCAAGATGGAGATCTTTCTCAACCCTACGGTGGCAAACTGCAACTGTGGCTCTGTGAGTATTTGCACTGAAATGGTTTTTGCCCTGAAGATTTCCTGGTGGTTCAGAGGTAACAGGGCCTTCAGGTAAGGCATTGTTGAAAACAAGTTTATGAAATTTTCTAGAACCTACTTCGAAGAGGGTCTATATATGTAAGCAGGAGACATGACAGGGCAGAGCCAGCTTGGGCAACGCTACTTCCGATACTCCTTTCTTCTTCCATCAATAACCAACGACCTTGGGGGTGACCAGCATTCCAACTTAACCCAGTGTGCTTCACCTTGGCACAGTCATGTCTTTGCAGTCATCAGTCTCTGGCTCAATGGATTTTTGCTCAATAGAGTGGCAGAGATTGGCCTATGTTACTGACATGTATTGGCAGTGTGTTTCTCTCTCCTCCTCTTCTCCTCTTCCTCCTCCCCTTCCTCCTCCCCTTCCTCCTCCTCTTCCTCTTCTTCTTCTTTTGTAAGACTTATTTCTATTTCATGTGCATTGGTCTCTTACCTGCAAGTATGTCTGTGTGAGATTGCGAGATCCCAAGGTTCAGTTCCCAGCACCCACATCAGACACCTCACAGCCATCTGGTTCTAGGGGATCCATGGCCCTCTCTGACCTCTACAGACACCCGCACTCACCCATGTACCTATTCCCACTGGGACACAAACATATACACATAATTTAAAATAAAATAAGTAGTTTTAAAAAGACTCCCAGACAGGTGGTTTTTGTTTAACACAGACATCCAGTAATCTTGAGCGAGTTGTGCCAAACTGATGAGTTGTGAACTAGCCAATCTTTAGCTTTAGTGGAAACAGTCGCCTTTGTTAGAATAAATGAGTGAGTGAGTGAGTGAGTAAGTGAGTGAGTGAGTGAATGAATGAATAACATGTATTTCACAGTTAACTTGTAAATACTAACCTATAACTATATGAGTCTGGACCTAAAATAAGAAATCTCTTGGATCTCTAAAATAAACCCTTTTGACTACATTGACAAAGTTTAATGCTGAGCATATGGTCTTGGGAGGCAGAAGGAAGAGAAGTCCATCCAAAGAGCCCTAGGGAGAGGCGGGTCAGGACTAGAATGAGATGTGGATAGGCTTCCAAGAGGGCAGAGCAGGGGCCAGACCCAGACACTGACCCCACACACATCCATGCCCACAGAGGGCAGGGCGGTGCTTCCAAGGAGGCTGTCTCCTCTTTCCTAATTGGTTACTTTCACCTTGGGAGCCTTTAGTCATAAAGCCGTTAGCTGCCAACAATTGAGCCATATGGATAATGTATCAGCAGCATAATCTGCAATTAGTGCAGCTGTCAGTCAAGAGCTAGCCTGGGGAATACAGTAGACCCAGAGTCCTTCCCGCTCCCTTGCTGTTCCAGCTTCCTTTCCAGGCCTACCCTGAGGATGCAGCACCATCCTGCTTCTGCTAGGCTCCTGGAGGGCTCTCAAATGCCTCTCTCAGAGCTACTGTGCTTCGGATTGGCCGCCCTCCCCAGTTCTGGAAGAACTTCAGCATATCAATGTAGGATTGTGAGAAGAGGCAAGGAATTGGCATTGACTGTATAATCTCATGATAAGGGGCAGAGTCATGGCATCCTCCCCTGCTTTGTATTCCCATGTCTCTGATACTGCTGATAAAGGACACTTTTTGCTTGTGAATTTGCTAGGATGCTCAAGTTCAAGGCCCTTACATAATACCTTCTCTCGCCTCATTCCTGCTATACCAGCCTTTCTCGGCTCCTCCTGCGAAGCTTCTCGTCTCCAGGCTTCAGAAAAGAAGGCCCCAGCCTGTGTGCCCCTCTCCGGGAGATCCCTTCAGCAGCTAGTTCCTTCATCTCCGGATCTCCCGGAAAACTCATTTCCCATTCACCACATACAGAATGCTGAGTCTGAGGATATCATCAGAGTTGGCGCTATTCAAAAGAAAATGCCTTGCACATGTCACCATAGCAAAACTGGAAGAGTCCAGATGTGTGCATCCTGCATATTAAATTATTCTAAGAGCCAAGAGTGGTTCTTAAGACACTCTAAGGAAAATGGGCAGAAAAAGAAGAGCTCAGACGGAAAAGTCCCTGTGTTCAATGAAAGTAGCCGCCAACTCCACCCTGTAACTCGCACCTCTGAGGCCATCGCCAGAGGCTGAGCTGCAGCTTGCCTTTGAACCCATGGCATAAGTGATATGAAAAGTAAATGCTCTGGACTAGAAACACGTTCTGCTTCGTTCGATCCAAGGTTGGTGTTCTATCCTGCAAAGAGATATTTAAAGCCGTTGGGAGAATGTCTTGGGCAATTGCTGACCTTGCAGTAGAATGATTAGGAAACTCACATTGGATTCTCATAAACATTGGTTCAAGTCCTAAATGTTGGGCCTTGGGGAAGCTATTTTAATCTCTTAAATATTGAATAATCTTAATATTTATTTTCCTGAGCCTGGAGAGATAGCTCAGGAGATAAAAACTCTTGCCACCAAGCCCGACGACCTGAGTTTGATCCCCAGGGCTCACACAGTGGAAGTAGAGAACCAACTCCTATAAGTTGTCCTCTGACCTCCATAGGCATGCCTGTCATGTGTGGGCCACCTCCCCTAATAAAGAAATGTAATTTAAAAAGCACATTAGTGAAAATACTTCTTTTCCTGGGCTAGGTTGTAGACCAGTGGCTGGGGCCTTGCCTTGCTGTGCTATGCCAGGCTGGGCCAGGCCTTGCCTCACACCATGAGGCCCCAAGTTTGAACGCAAACATTGAAAGAGAAAAATGTCTCCTTGAAATGGAGTGACAATACCCCCTCATAGGGTGGCTATGAGATTAAAGTACCCAGTGTGTGTTCTGAATTATGGCAAACACCCAACATGGGGACATTATAGCTATTGCTGACATCACTTCTGTTCTATAATTCCCTGAAAGCTTGCCTTTTGCAACGTGTTTTGCAGTTCCGGGAGATCAGACCCAGGGTTTTGAATGTCCTAGGCAAGTGCTACATCACCATCCCATTATTGGATTCTTTAACTTAAGACCTTGTAAAGATAGACCTTGTAAAGATGTCAAGGATATTTTGGAGATGCTTGAACTCACTCTGACTGAAGTTCACAGGCAACTTAGAAGGCAAAGGAAGACTGGTGGCCTAGACAGAAACCACGTAATTTGATGTCAGCCTCTGTTTCTTTTTGCTATGCAGAGTCCTGGGCTGAGGTATCTGGGTGAATAGTTGCACTGCTGGTCCTGGAAAGTTTGTGCTTGGTGGAATCACACGACCATGGTACCAAGCAGAGTACTAACATCTTAGTTTCAATGTCTGGCATGGTGGCTTGGACATCACTCAAAGCCTTGGACAGGGAACATTCTAAGGAGATTGGCCTTCACTTATGAGTAGGAAGAAGAGGCTACGGAGGAGACACTCTGTCCAGACTGAGTCAGCTCCACAGCCTGCCACGTCCTCTACCCGTTAAGAAAGTAATCTCCCAGGATAGATGGGACATGACAAGGGCATCCAGAGTCAACCTAGGAGGTAGGATAAGAGAGGTGGTTTGAGTCTGTTCTAAAAAAAAAATGATTCTTTACTTGAGAAGCAACAGAGCATTCCCTGTGGTTCAAATAAGCATCTTGGCTATTTAGAGTGAGAGTGATCTCTCAGCCTTCGCCACACAGCAGTATCCTCAGATGGGGGCAGCTGGGACCACTTCTATGACTACTGAAGCGATACCAAGATGACCTCTCTGAGCCAAAGAATTACAAGGCTAAAGGGGTGTAGCCACTCTGCCTTCTTTTCCAAATGGGCACCACAGGTACCCAGGAGGCAGAAATTCGCTGGCTAAATAGCCCCAAACTCATTTCCAAGGCCGGCATGCACGCACCTCTTCCCAGAGGCAAGACCCTTACCAGAGCTCAACAGGTAGCCAAATGGAGTGCACACTAGACAGAGAGGGTAGAATCAGAGGATGAACTAGGATTGGGGGCGAGGGTGCTCGCTACATACCACCACTCAATGCAGAATTTAAAGAGCTCTAGACTAGGTCTTAACATGCTTAAACAGTTTGCTCATTGGACTTGTAACAAAATATAGACGTCTTGTCTACAAGCCTCCAATCGTCCTCCAGCCCAGAGCTGACAAAGGTTAACCTCTGTAGACAACCACTAAGGATTATAGTTTCAGTAAAGATGCAATGAATGAAGACATTCTCAAGAAGAAAGAATAGAGGTTAAACTGGTCACCGGAGTTCCCGAAGGGGAGTCACTGTAGTCCATAAAGCAGAGCCTCCTCCTCTCTCTCTCTCTCTCTCTCTCTCTCTCTCTCTCTCTCTCTCTCTCTCTCTCGGCTGAATGTGCATAACCCAAGGACATGTGTGTCCCACAGTGAGAGCCACCAGGTTGCCCCTGAGATTTCTGGACAGCCAAACTCAGCAATGAGATCTCACTAGGCCAATGGCTCAAACTGCCGCCAATTTCCAGGGAGGCTGAGAAGGATGTTCTAGGCTTTCCATAGAGTCAGTCCACCATGCCTGACCCTTGCTGGGACTTCAACTCCAGCTGCACATGATCATAAGGTCTTAAAGGGACATCATGATGAATAACTGGCTCTCTCTTATTTTCCCTGGGAACGGTTGCCTAAGCCTCCAAAAAAGATAATTTTTACCAAAGAAAGGAGAAAAAGGAGTTAATGCCATAAAATGAAGTAACTGCTAAGTCAACCTCTTTTAAAGCATTTTAGAGATTCTAAGGTCAAGAATTAATGGTCCGCTTACTTCAAAGGAATCAATTTATTTCTTCAGGGTTCATTTTCAGAATCAATCATTTCGCGTCACCTAGAGGACTTAAGACACTGAGCTTTGAGAGCACATTACCATAAACGCACATCAGTCTGGGCATGACTTCCAGCTCCCACCAGCTTTTCCCGCGTACATCCCTAAGATAGGTGATTTCTTGTTGCCTCGCTTGGAATGCGTGCAACCCCATGGAGGTAATCTCAATAATGGGTGGCAAAGGAGAGGCGTGCAGGCGTTGGTCCGGCCCAGCAAGCGTCTGGGGAGAGCCCAGACTGCAGGAGGTGCTGCTGGAACTTGGGCTGGGTGTGGCACATAAGCCCTCGCAGCAATGCAAAGTAGTAGTAATTTGGCTTTCCCTTCCTGAGCTGAGTTATAACTTACATGGTGTGCAGCTCTGGAAGGCTGGAGAGCAATAATTGGACACTGATGAGTCTTTGGACCTATGTGTTTAGTTTCTGCTTTGTATAAAACATCCATTCTATTTGCTCTAAAGGTTGGTGTTGGTATCCCCGTGCTGAAGCTATTAACATGGATGGCCTCTGAGGAGTCCTTCCATCTCCCCAAAGCATTAATTTGGATGGACGATCAGTGCTAAGTGTCTGGAAAATCCCATGCTAATTGACATCACCGGGGACTCAGGCAGACCAGCTGTTTGGCTTCAAAACCAACAACACTCCCAGAAGAAGGACTTAGCACTGGGCTTTTTGGCAGCTGCAGACCCAGTGCATGATATCTGCAGTTTAGCCAGGGCGACTTGGGTAGAGAGAGCCCTGGCATTCAAACCCTAAGCATCCTATTCGGCCAGAAGTAGTTGGGGATTAAACAGACGTCCAAATTACATGCTTGTCCCAAATCGGATTTCAGCTGAGCATCATTGCTGGGGTGGAGGAGACACAGCTGCCGTCCCAGGCTACCTGCTCTGTTCAACCTTTATGTGCAGATCGGATCAAGGGGAAACATCCCCGAAGCCCACAGGTTTTACCTTGCCTTAGCCTGAGGGAGATGACCAAGGAATGACCTGCTGCTTGGGGAGGGGGGGAGGATACAGCTCTCCAATCCCAACCCCCCACTCACCTTAAGCATTTCTTCTTCTCTAGTCAGTATGGCCCCTCCATTGCTAGTAAGGATTAATACCTCAGTAGTTTCCAGTGCGAACTGGGTCAGAATTAACACAGTTAAGGCAGCATTTAGAGAAGAAACTCTAATTCTTACCAGTGCAGTCTCCTACATAGTGATCTAATTTAATTGGCCCAAGGGTCTCCTGGCCGTTCATTTCAAATGTTCCCCGGGGGTCCTGTAATGGACAGCAGGGCTACTTCAGGGAGATGGCTACGCGCCATGTTTGACACACACCGAGACCAAAATGTCGCCCACAGCTCAGTTTTCCCTTTTCTTCTCATAAAAAGCCAGAAAACTAAAATACTTACCACTCTGGACTCCCTTATGGCTAAGAAGCCCACACTGACCAGTGAAATGTAAGTGGAATTTGCCGGCTAAAGATATGAGAAAGCTTTTCGGAGGAGTCTGGAGTGGCTGGCATTCCTCACTGCATCTTATGAGCTGCTTTTTCTGAGTTCGTGCCCGAAACGCAGATGCCCGACTCCAGAGCCACATTTCAGTGAAGAGGATGAATGATGATCATGGAGCAGAAAGGGAGAAAGGCCTGGACTTTTGGGAGCATTGTGGCCAATGGCATTCCCCCTACCCCGCCTGGAGCCAGGAAGAAGGTGATCTTACTTCTTTCAATCCCTGGGCTGCATCCCTCCTGCATCCCTCTTACACGGTGCCAAACATCATCCTTAAACGACACACAGCAGAAAAGATGTTAACAATAAATGTGCCGCCTTCTCAAGACCGCCTCAGCCCCAGAGCATGGAGACTTAGAGACAATCTTCTGTGCTTGAAAAAGGTCATTACACTTAAAAGTCATCCGTATGCGAACCAAGAGTACTCACTACCTGTTCACTCCCTTCGGAATCTTCCATCCCCAGCGTCCCCGCTGCCCATGTAATGCTATTTAGAGAAACAGGGGAGCAGCCGAAGAGCTGTGGGTTTAAAGGGGTGATTTCTTTTTTGCAAGATGTGTCTGTCTACTAATGGCGACAGTGTGCAGCAGAAGGAGAGGCTGACCATTGAGAAGAGAAAGTAAAAGCAAAGAGATAACATCCTCAGGAAGGCAACCGGATCCTGGAATGAGGGCTCATGTAGAAACTGGCCTTTGGGAGAAGGAAGACCAGTTCCTCTACTCAGCAAGAGAGAGGTCCAGCCCAGTGTCTAGATGGGTGAGTTTGGTTTATTTACTTAATAATGCAGAAGGGGAACTCGTCAGCCAGGCAAGAAGCACAGTAGAGATGTAGGTATTGAAAGTCAAGGAGGAGAAGCAGATAGAGGCACTCTAGTACACACACACACACACACACACACACACACACACACACACACACTACCACCATGTGCACTGCAACTGTGTCTTCCTCTTCCCTTTTCCTCCCTATCAGCCTTGACCATGGCCTGTAGCAAGCAGAAGAGTGCTTGTATAATGGTTGGGTTTAGCACACACACCCCACCCCCATTTGCCCCCATTTGGTTATGAGATCCAATCTATGTACTAAAATGTTTTCATTGTAGGCTCTCAGCTCATGCAGACAATTGCATAATATCCTGTTCTCGCACCAGATCCAAGTCCCTTCATACAGCTTGTTTGTATACCTCAGCATCTTTATTTGGTGAGGGTGAGAGAAGCCATTTGCAGAGCATCAAAACTGGACTACGGCAAGCAAATTTGGAGAATGCAGTGAAATGAAAATGAAACGTGGCAGTGAAGAGAAGCAAAGGTTGTATAAAGAGTTCCAGGGTCTCTGGACATACGGTGTCACTTCAGAGCTCCCTGGGGGCCTTCAAGGTTTGCAGAAGAAACAAGGATCTCAAATATCACTCTTAATGTCACTCTCAAAATTAATCATAGCATTACGTCTCAATATTACTAGAGCTTTACCTTATTAACCTGGACCAGTTCTACAAAATGACATTGAAATGACCTAAAACGTGGGTGTGGAAATGTAGGAGGAAGCTATGGGAGGATGGGCTCAAAATTCTCCAGCAATGCTTCCTGCAATGGCCCCCACACCAAACAAAGAAGCAGAGTATGGACAAAAAGAGACATAAAGATGTGGGTCCCTTTTTCCTAGAACCAAGATTGAGGAGGACTGCCAGGTCCTAAAAAACCCGGAACAAAGGGCCATTATTAGCATACCAAACGTGCATGCTGGGCCCTGAGGCTTACTCAGTGCTGCTGGCTCCTCTCAACACTTCTCATCCTGCCTGCTTCCCCCAACCTCTCCTGCCCAGGGGTTTCCCTTCCCTTCCCCCAGCTACCGATTCCTATAAAAACCTGCCACGCGTTCTCTTCCTTCTTCTCTGTCTGTCTCTGTTTCTCTCTGTCTGTCTGTCTTCCCCCTCCCCCACCTCTCTGTTCCCCTTGGCCCTCTCTCCTCTCCTCTTCCTCTTTCACAGCTCCCTCCCCACTGCCCGGTTCAGTCTGATTTCCGTCTCTGCTCTGGACTCTTCCAAATGCCCCCTGGCTGTACTCTCCTTCGTATCTACAATAAAAGCCTTCCCCTCAGTGATACCTTGGGGTAGTCATGTTCTCATTTTCATTCCTCTGGTGCCAAACCCTGGGAGGAACATGGATGAGCTTCCTTGTGAGGGCCTGAGCATCCTCCTGTTCCTGGAAGGCCACAGTTGGGGGCTTGGCTGTAGCTAAGAGAGTGGGCAATAAGGCCCACAGCCTTATGAGCAGAGCTGGGAAAAGACCAGCCAACATCTTTCAAGATGACCCCTTTACTATCTCCTTCAAAGTCAGGGTTTGCCGTGGTTCCCATTCTTCTCCTGCGGCTCCTGCTCTTCCCTGTGAAGCCTTCACCCTCCTACTCCTCATCGTTATGCTGTGTTCAGTACATTTAGTTTAGTACAGTGTTCGTGTGTGCATGTGTGTGGCTGTGCCCACGCACTAACATGACACGCGGAGGTCACTTTGGGAAGTTGTGAATTCCAGGGATTGAACTCAGGTCATCAGACTTGGCAGCAGACACCTTTAACTGCTGAGCCACCCCACTGGCCCCATAGTTAGAGCTTGTATCCATCTTTTTCCTTCTCCTAGAGCGACCCCAGTAAGAAGATATCTAACGAACTCCTTCATTTTAATGCGAGTTGGAAATATTAGGTCATTCTTCTCCTCTCAAAGTGACTAGAATTAGAAGTTTGGAGTTTTCCAAGAGATAATCTTAGGGGAGTATCTTCACGAAGCAATGGTTTTAAGATTATGGAAGGTTATTTCTTCATGAATGGAGATTAATGAATTACCACAGGTATATAATGAGAAAGTGGATAGAAGATTTTGTAATTCGTAGTCAACTTTCTTCTATTAGAGTGTTGGAGCAGAGTTGGGAAAGATGGCTCAGTGGTTAAAACCCCTTGCTGCTCTTGCAGAAGACCTGGATTCAGTTCCAAGTCAGGCGGTTGTAACTTTAACTCCAGGGGATCCGATGTCCTCTTCTGACCTCCTGGAGAATTCATGTGTACACACGCACACACAGATGCACATACTTACACATAATGAAAAATATAAACAGATTAAAAAATGTCAAAGCCGTGGTTAATTCCAAGGTGGGCCGCAGTAGCTCTTGAGACAAAAAGTACATTTGTTTTTGCTGGTGTTTGTTTAATTTTGTTTCTTTGGTTTTTATACAGGGTCTTATTATGTGACTCAGGCAGGCTTTGAACTCATTGCCCTTCCCGGCTCAACTCCCCAAGTGAGTGAAAAGAGAGATACCGGAGTATGGGAATGGTTATCTCAAGACATATTGCTTGTGTAGGAGGATCTAATCCAGAAAAATGGCTGCTCTGATCACATTTAAATACCTTCTAAGTCTGTGTGGTCCATCCGGAAAGGAGACACACCCTCAGTACACACCATTAATCCCTCTGGCTGGGTTACTTTAGTACATACTTTTAATCCCAAATAATGGGGTCTAATTGAGGGCAGACAAAGTGATGAATTAGAGAAAGATTTGACAAAACAAGTCAGAGATAGGATACACCCATCTCTCAGAGAAAAGCTATTTAAGAGCA
>BDUI01000001.1:2401465-2413717 GCA_002335545.1 Apodemus speciosus | reverse complement strand
AGCAAGTGCAGTGCCATGGAATCGAGTTTGTTCCTGAGTTTATGCAGTACAGTGCAGGTCAGCAGAGGCGGTTGAAGTCAGAGAATAAGAAAGAGACAGAAGATTAAAACAATTTTCCAGAGTTAGTTTAAGGCCAAGCAAAGCAATTCAGTGAAGAGCTGAGAGGAGCCAGATTGAGTCAGTCAGCTTGGAGAGGAGTTTGAGTCAGAACAGCTGAATTAAACCACCCACCGAGAGTTCAGAAAGAACTAGAAAGAGTGACCTTATTAAGCATTAAGCCTCCCAGATGACAATTACAACTGGTAAATAAAAGATACTTGTCATGCCTGGCTTGACCTGACACCATTAAAATACTCAAGTTCCTTTGGTGGAGTGAACCTGGAAATATAAGGATGGTCATGACTGTACTATGGAACATTCCGAAGAGCGCCTTGTGCTCACCCCTGAGGTTTGACAACAAGTGCTGTCCCATTTGTGAGCTCAGCCATTTGCCTTCCAGCCATTTGCGGAGTGCTGCTCTGTGGAGGACTCTCCTGGCTGTGAAGCAAAGCCGCACTGAGCTGCAGTCATTGAGCCTGCAGAGAATGAAGAGGCTGCCATTTGGAAACAGGGGACAACGGGCCATCGAAGCTCAAGACTTGTTTAGAATTTATTGATAGGTTGATAAATGCCCTGCAGCCTCTTCTAGTATGATTGCTGTCTATATATTGATTTTAAAACAACAGCTTTCAATATTGTGGTGTATCTGTCATAGAGATTTGAGTTGGTGGAGGTGACCTCAAAATTGATGTAATTAACTGGCTCTAGTTTGCTCTGTTTAATTGATGTTGAAGTGCAGACAATGTGAAATCATGTGGGGGAAATTGTTGGTTCACTGGACGTTGTTTCTGGCTTTGAAGCCCTTGGTCCCTTAGACAATGATGCTCTGATGTTAGCTCCACTCTATTAGCACCCATGATTACTCTGCCATTATGCCTAATCAACAGCTGTGCGGAAACACATCTAAATCATATTTTTCCTTCCTAGAAATTAGCAGATGAAGGATAATTACTACCAAATAGCTTGAGTTATGATAAACTGCTTCCTGCCTTACACTGGCATGAGTGAAAACCCAAAACCTAAAACTTTTATTTCTCTCTCTTTTATGTTTCTATAAAGTATGAATCTATGGCTTTTCCTGCCTATCTGAAAGCTGAGAATAAGTTGTTCATTTCTCTACCCAAATATATCTGAAACCTAAAGCGATCGAGTTTACTTTGGTGGGTGAGTTGGCTTAGCAGATAAAGCACTTGCCACCAACCCTGATGACCTGAGTGTGATCTCTCAGACCCGCATGGTGGCAGAAGACAACTGATTCCCACAAGTTGTCCTCTGACCTACACCTACAAATGCTGTTGCACAGGTGGTAGACAGAGAGAGAGAGAGAGAGAGAGAGAGAGAGAGAGAGAGAGAGAGAGAAACAGAGAGAGACAGAGAGAGACAGAGAGACAGATAGAGAGAGATGAGAGACAGACAAAAAGACAGAGAGTCAGATAGATAGATTCCTTTTAAAAGAAATTACATGAACTTATGTGGGTTACATTCCCAACAGTTATTCAAATTATTTTTGTTTTAGATTGGCACCAGAGTTGGAGACCATAAAACACTGAGTCCTAACAACTGGTACTAACCTCACAGTTGCTCCATAACCATGTTATACCCTCGTGATTTCACATGAAAACTGGAGTTTATACCTGATGCTCACTGTACATACTTCATATCAGTGATACAAGGCAGACAATCGACAAGTTAGGCCAATATGATATCAGAAAGGCAAGGCCCTCTCTTTAAAAATGTTTTTAAAGTTTTTATTTTCATCTGACGCGTATGGGTGTCCTGCCTTCACATATGTCTGTGTGCTGTGTGCATACATTGTCAAAGGAGCACTGGGTTCCCGGAACTGGAGCTACAGATGGCCATTAGCTACTGTGTGAGTACTGAGAAGCAAACTGGGGTCCACTGAAAGAGTAGCCAATGGTCTTAACTGCTGAGCCTCTTCTTCATCCCTAAAGTCCGCTGCATATCATAACCTCACTCAAATGTATGGCTATCGCAAGTGTCAGAGGCCCGTGCCATGGGGTTCTGGGGCATCATGGGAATGGTCCTAACTGTGATGAGGGATGACCAGAAATGGCAGCTCTTCTTAGAGATCAGAAGGTACTTGGGAGTCTGGCAGCCTTGCTTCTAAGTCTCAGCTCTGCCACCACTTCAGCTGAACACTCCGAAATGTCCCTTGTCATCTGTGAGACCCTGGTGCTTCAAGCACCTATAACTTGAGAGAGACGGGTTCGACTGGACATTGTTCTAATGTTTATGAGTTATGCTCTTCTTGGACTTTCTGAAAGCTAGGGCTCCTTCTCCTTAAAACATGTATGTACGCATTGCTATCCAGTGATGGTTAATCTGTTATCAACTTGATTGGATCTGAAATCAACTAAGAAACAGACCTGTGAGCGGGTCTGTGAGGGTGTTCTGGAAGGATTAACAGAGGGAAGACCTCTCGATTGGAGCAGGCACCACCTCCTGTGGGGATATAAAGATATCTGAGAAGAAGAGAGGCGCTGCTTTTGCCTGCCTGCTTTCCCTCCTTGATGGTGAGTCTATCTACCTTGTTGCTGCTTCTGCTGTTGCTATCCTTTGCTAACACCAGAAGTTAGCTTCTCCAGTCTTACATTGTAACAAAGACCAGCAGATCTCCAGGAATCACCCAAGACTTCAGCATGAGACCGGGCCTGCTAAAACATCCATTTTAATGGACTGAGTTCTCAGCCTTTCCAACATATAGATAGCCATTGGTGAATTACCAAGCCCATATCAGTAGACCAATCTAGTGTCTCCCCTTTATTCTTCTTCTAGAGAACCCACAGCCCACAGCCCTGATGAAATTATCCCTATAAGCCATTCTAGATCCTTGACTTCTGTGAAATACCACGGAAAGGAAAGGTTCATGATTTAGATTCTAGAGAAGGAATCAACTATTGGGCCCTGCATGGCCCTGTGAGTGCACAAGCCACGCACTTTAAAGAGCATCTTTGATCGAATCTCTCCAATTAAGTAATCCTGATTTGTAAATAGGAGAACTTAGTCTATGTTGATATTTGATGCTGAAGAAGACCTTGCACCACTGCAACACAGAGAAGCAAAACAAAGGCATACATAACTGCTAAGCTGATGCTGGAGCTCCCTCTGATGCCTCGTGCTGATTGTCAACCTGACTGACTCTAGAGCCATCTGGAGATGGACAGGTGTGGGTTTACTTTGGTTAAATTAATTGACCCATCTTTAACTGTAGGAAGAACTACTCCCTGGGGAGAGAATCCTGGATTTCCCTTCCATGCTACCTTGAACTGTGAGCTAAAATAAATCCTTTCTCTCTTCAGTTGCTTTTGTCAGTGTAACTTATTACAGCAGTAACAATAAAAAATTAACTATGATACCCACACTCTCCAACTTTACATATTAGAATAATTGCTTGACAGACTTGCTAAAGACACTGTTAAATTCTGCCCTGGGGTTTCTTACTAGGAACTTCTAGTTCTAGGGGTCAAACTTTGAGACTTGCTTGTTGGAAATTAATGTTGGTGTTCAAAGYTACTATTCAAAGCACCATCTTCTCACTCCTGTGCTCTACTGACACCTAAACTGAGCACCTCTGAAGCTTCCTCTGTTGCCTAGCAACCACCCATCCTGCCTCACACTTTTTCACATACATGTGTCTCCTCCCACTGGCACCGCCTTTGCTCAAGACAAGGCAAGGGTAACACCGGACCCAGTTTCTCTATAAGTGCCCTTACAGAGCCCAGCATACTATCTGCAAAGTTCATTGGCTTGACGTGAAATGGAACTAAATAGGCTGCATGAAAGAACTTCAAAACCCTCTTCTGGCCCTAAGTTTTTGTTCATTTTGATTTGATTTGACTTGAGACAGAGCTGCTTAGAGTTCAGGCATGTCTTAGTTAGGGTCTCTATTGCTATGATGAAACACCAGGACCCAACAAAAGCAAGTTGGGGAGGAAAATGTTTATTCAGCTTGCACTTCCACACTGCTGTTCATCTTCCAGGGAAGCCTGGCCAGGAGCTCAAGCAGGGCAGGATCCTGGAGGCGGGAGCTAACACAGAAGCCGTGGAGGGGTGCTGCTTCCTGTTTTGCTCCACATGGCTTGCTTAGTCTGATTTCTCATAGAACCCAGGAATGCAAGCTCAGGTGTGGCTGGGCCCTTCCTCATCAATTACTAATTAGGAAAATGTTCTACAGGCGTTTCTTACGATTTCATGGAGGCATTTTCTCAGTTGAGCTTCCCTCCGCTCAGGAGACTATATTTGTGTCAAGTTGACATAAATCTAGCCAGTATGAGACTAAATTCAAATATATGATGTAGTCTAGAAAGACCTCGAGCTTCCTATCCTCCAGGCTCCTGAGTTCTGGGATTACAGGTACATGTCACTATGTCTGGATTATATGATGCTAGAGATTGAAGCCAGGGTTTTATGGGTACTAGGAAACCACTCTAAAGGAACCACATCCACAGCCCCTTATGATTTTATTAATTAAGGCTACATCTTTGACCTGGCCTTTGCAGTCTTCTCCATGGACGATACTGGCTAGCGGTTCTCCAGCCGTTTAGCAGTCTGCTTCCCAGCCTCTTTTGCAATACGATTTAGTCCCACGATTTCAAGTCAGTACAGCACGCGCGCACACACACACACACACACACACACACACACACACATACACGCACGCACGCGTACACACACACACACACACACANACACACACACACACACACGCACACACGCACACACACACACACACCTGGCTCAACATACAACCAGCCCTCCTGAACGCACATTCAGTCTCCACAGGCTTTTAGCAAATTGGTAGAGACTGAACACGAAGGATGCAAGAGATGAAAGGAACCTGGGATTCCAAATCACTGCTTAGTGGAGACTGGACCTGCTTTGAACTCCTTGAAACCGAGAACAACACTGCTGAGCAAACCCACTGAGATTATGAAGTTGTCTGTTCTCAAGGCTTATATGCCCTCTACTAATGACCTCGTTATGGCCCAGAGCTTCGTCACCTGTGCCCAGACTCTGGGATGGCATCGATAATAGCCTCTCACCGACCTCCCTCTCTTCTCATTGGAAAGCACCGTCCCATGAGTGTCACATTGGCTTCTTCTATGGTCATATTAAATAACCTATAAAAGCCTGTGAGCAACGCCTCTTGTATTCCACAAAGACCCTGGCTAGGGTGAGAACTCACAGTCTGAAGAAACCACCATACTGAACTCACTGTTCACCAGGTGCCTGATGCATACACTGGACCATTCCTGGACCATCTCCGGAAGACGGCTCGGAGGGGTCAGGGCCTCTCAAGTCCTAAGCTTGCCGCTCCATTAATTCCATTTGTCTGCTGACCATTATAGCATTCATATCTCCTGGGGATATTCTGGCTGAGGTCAGATATGGTCACATGGTCACCCATGTTTTCCTCTGCAGCCTCTCTAAAACTGGTCCCAGGAAGTACACACAGGAAATTTCACAAGCTATGTGATGCGCAACTTTTTGTTTTTAAGCCAGTAGACCCTCCATTTGCTTTGGGAGAATGCTTCTACCTACTAACCTACATGCTCCAGGTCTCTTACAAACTGGTAGTGGGAAGGAACATCCTTACCTCCTTGGTGTGGTATATAGCCTTACTTGGGTGTGGCAGACATAGTATTAAACACTGATACATACTTTTTAAGATTTGTTCTTCTTCCTATTTGGAAGTTGTGTGTGATGGGTAGAAGCAACATGCACCCAGGTATGGATATATATATATATACATATATATATACATACACATATATACACACATATATACGTGTATATATATGTGTATATATATATATTCTCTGCTACATGAGAGAATGAGGGAGGGGGAGAAGGGGAGGGGGAGAGAAAAGAAGGGGGAGGGGAAGCCATATTGTATTTTCTAACTTAGCCTTGAAAGTCATCCTGACTCATTTCTGCTGATTTTCTTGTTTTGTTTACACACACACACACACACACACACACACACACACACACACACCAGAAAGGCCTTCTGGGGCTTCTTGAGCAGTGGTCACCGGAGAGAAGCTGAGTTCCCTAGGCAGATGGCCACAAGGCACACTCGATGGCCGCAGGGGTTCTCAGACTTGGCTGAGGTGAGAGAACTCACTTTCACTCCTGCAGTCTTATGGTAAATCACCTTAAAATAATAATAACTTTATATTCTGTCCCTTGGTTCCCTGAGGCAGGAACTGGAATGCAGCATTGCGACAGAGGTGCAGTATGGCTGCTCCCCACTGACCTCAGGGGATGTGAGGGCAGGCAGGGTTCTTGGCAGGCTAGTTCATTCACATGACCCCAATATCGACTGAAGGCCCAGCTGAGCAGGGCTGCCAACTACCATTGGCATGGGGTCTCTCTCCATGTCCACTCTAGAGAGAGAAGGAAGGAGAGAGAGAAAGTGCGGGCAGGAGAGGAAAGAGAACGAGGGAGTGGGCGAAGGGGAGGGGGAGAGAAGAGAAGGGGGAGGGGAAGCCATATTGTATTTTCTAACTTAGCCTTGAAAGTCATCCTGGCTCATTTCTGCTGGTTTTCTTGTTTTGTTTTGCTTTGGTTGTTGTTGTTGTTCAAAGGGAAAAGCCATGAGTCCCAGATGAGGTGAGGTTGTAAGAGGACACATAGAATGGGTCTTGTGGCACTTATCCATGACCCCAGCATTGGGAGTCCGGGCAGGAATATTATAAGTTCAAGGCCAGCCCAAGTTACCAAGTAAGAGCCTGTCTCAAAACAAAACAACAACTATGTAAAATGGAGCATAGAGAAGACAGCCATGATTCTTACCATAGGAGAAGGTCATAGCAGAGTCAAGAGGCAAGGAGATATTTATATTACCACAGACCTGGGAAAAGGAGAATTATCTACTCAGTTATTGTATATGAACTCTAACATCTGATATCTATTCTATTTCCCTTATTTCCTTTTATTTCAGGATCTTACTCCATAACCTAGGATAACCTGAAGCTCAGTTCACTATCTAGTCCAGACTGGCTGGACCCACTGCTATCTTCCTGCTCAGTTTCCCAAAGTGCTAGAACTACACGTGCCCCATCCAACCCACCTATTGCACCGGATGGATCATGCGATCTGTTTACTTTATAACCATCCGCAGCTCTGTCCTCTAGCTGAGTCCTCCTTCATCTTCAGTTACAATGTGCTTTCATCCCAGTGCGGGGTCAGCCTTCTCCCCGGGGTCCCTCCCTTCCCCCGTCTCACAGAGTCCAAGATATCAGTTTTACAATATCTGGAGCTTTTGTTATTCCCAATTAATGGTAGTGAATAGCAAATGCTGTTGAGGGCGTCGTGGGAATATCCTATTCTCTGGTGTTCTTTTATGCCTCTAATATGTAAGTGTAAACTTCAAATTCCATCTAAAAATACATATTGGCTTACTGTAACTACAAACCTAAGATGCAGTAAACATACTCTGAAGAGCTTGCCAAATCTTTGCTTTTAAGAGCCTATTAAGCAGCTTAAATATTTTATTTTGGATTATGTAGATAAAGTTTATAAACACCATTGTTTAAAAAAAAATGCTGCGGATAAGAAAGCCCTTCACTTCTTTCTTTACATCTGAGCAAAGGGCAGAAGGCACAGCTTGTCTAAGTCTCTTCCCTGCTGGGTCTGCACTGGGCTCGGGGGCTTAGCCCATGCCGGTCGCCCGCCCGCAGCAAGAGCTAACTTGCACATGCTCACTTAGTGAGCATCATCTCAGTGAGCACCACTCTCAGAGTGATTGGGAACCGCGTGTCCTAAGTGGCAACACTCGGGTTTGAACTTGAAACTACCACTCAGACACCCCCACTGCCAAAATACACACACAGTTCTCTCCTGGTACAGCGGTAGAACTGGTGAAGAATGTTGTCGGACAGGGTTAGCAGTGACACCCCAGACAGGCTGCTGACCCAGGCCAGGGACTCTGTGGCTTTCCTACTGGAACTAGAAACACCAGAGTGGGAATCATAGCTCTCCCTGCTTCTGTATCCCTGAACAGATGACTCTCCTCGAATGCCATTTTCTTCTAAATTCTCTATAATAATGTTTTTACTGAACACTTACTATGCCCGAAGCTCTTTGGATTATGATTTAATCCTTATAAAACCCTTATAAATTAGATTTTATTATCACACTCATTTTAGAGAGGGCAGAAGTGAGATTTGGAGTAACTAAGTGAGCCACCCACGATTTCAGAGTTAGTGTCGAACTGAATTTAAAATCAGGGGCGTCCGAGTGCATGATTTTGTCAAATCAGAGAGAATATACATCATATAAAGAGGAATGCAGAGTCTGGTGCTGTGCTGTGCTGCTACCGTGTGGGATCAAAGGCAGACGCTAAGGTGCCCATCCTTCACGGCTCGCTTAGTGGAAATCAAGGTGAAATGTCTCTCTGAACAGCTTGATTACAGATTAGACTTGCGATCTTAATAAAACTGTGTCTGGCGTTTGAGGATTATATAGACAGAAGTTGCTGGAAAGTAATTCCTTTTATTTCCCAAGCATGTCAGTCAAAAAAAATTCTCAGTTGATCCCTCTAACTCCATCCTCAGCCTTCGATCTAACCTAGCTCTGTCTAACGCTAACCCATAGCTGCCTAATATCAACAGCTGTAGTCCCAAATGAATGACAAGGCCTTCAAATGTCTGCCTAGACTAGTAGATTTCAGGCAAAAACATGAAAAATGCCTCATTAAAAGTGCGCATTTACCTTTAGATAATTGACTTTTACTATTATAATTTTTTTAATTAAAGTGTCCTTAGGATTGCTTGTCATGGGAACACTCCTAACTGATGGTGAGCGATTGCTTGTATTACTTTTCTCGATGCTGAATGCCAATCCCCAACAATAAGCAACGTACAAAGGAGAGAGGGCTCATCACAGTGGGCAGAGCATGGTGGCAGAGTGGCTCGCACCTGTGGTGGCGGGAGTATGACACTGTCTGTTCATATGTCCCTGGACCAGGAAATTGAGTCCTGGCAGGAAACAGGGCCAGAGTTAACACTCAAAGCCTGGTGAGAGAATCTCCCTTCCTTCAGTGAGACTTCAACCCCTAAAGGTCTCACAACCTTCCAGAACAGTCCTATTTACTGGAGACCACCACATGCTCAAAACCCTGATGGCACTAAGGGAGACGTTTCATGTGTGAACCCTAACAACGGCCATTTCATTCTTAAGGAGAAGCATCAGCCCATAGAAGCAGAACTGCGACAGTATTACTCTATGAGTGAGAACACTACACACAGTATAATTGGAATGTCAGGTAAGAAAAACATTACAGAGGAAGTTGGGGAGCTTTTTGGTCCTTGGGGCAGTTCTTCCCTGCATTGTTTCTTTATAGAGAATCACAATATTCCTTAACAAAGCAAAGGTTCTAGGAAATGATGAGGTAATTAAGTTCACTGGGCATTTCCCAACCTGACTTGACCACAAACCATTATTTTTCCTAAACAAGAATAGTATACCACAGGATTCATGCCCCATGAAAGTTTGGTAAAGGCTATTACAATCGACTCTGAAATAAAATGAACAACATGTGACCTTGAGCATGCCAGAACATGCACAGCTGAGAAAAAAATAACAAAGAATGTGATTAATTTTGGCATTGAGATTATATTCTAAAAGCATTTCGGTGCTAAAAAAAAATTCATAATGTATTTCTGAAAAACCTACAAATTTAGCGTTATTTATATTACATCTTATCACAAAGAATTATATCATCACTTATAACATGAATATAAATGGCAAGATATGAATAAAGAATGAACTATATAACTCAGTGTATAGCTTATTGGTATAGTGTTTGCATAACACACATAAAGCTTCAGGTCCCATTACCAGCATAATTCACGCATGGTGATACATGACCACAGTCCCAGCATGGTGGCACATGACCACAGTCCCAGCACGGTGACACATGACCACAATCCCAGCACGGTGGCACATGACTACAGTTCCAGAATGGCGGTACATGACTACAGTTCCAGAATGGCGGTACATGACTACGGTCTCAGCAGGGAGGTGGAAGCAGGAAGGTCAGAAGTTCAGGGTCATCTTCAGTTACATAGCAGGTTTGAGGCCAACCTGTGCTATGTGAGTCCCTGTTTCAATCATCAGTCAATCGATCATCAACAGAGTAAGAAAAATAAGGTTCTATTAAAGCAGAAGAATAAGTATAAAAAGGAATGGCTAACATTAATATTACAACTTTAAATCTAGTTCCACGTTTTTCTAGTGACAAAAACAGAAAGGGATTCACAACCATTTACACAATTACCATGATGATAAAAAGTCAAGTGTTTACAGGCACACCAGAAAACCATAGCTTTTGGGCTTGGAATTCTAAAATGGATCATTTAAAAGGAGAATTTCATGGGAGACCCAGTACCTCCAACGGTTTCTCAAACACTCTAAGACATATTGCTAATTCTTAAGAGTACTGCCGATGATAAGCTTGAGAGCCAGATATCAAATTTTATATAGTTAATGGGTTCCATTTGTCTGTAGATGATTTAGGAAGACAAGTTGCAAATCTAATTAATGAGTGCCCTCAAAATATTAGCTTTGTAGTTCACCATTTTAAGACTAAAACTAACAGCCAAATAAGGAGGAGGTACGAACTCCTTGTGGTTTCAATAATACTCACAGATTGCTCACTGTGCACAAGAGTCCCCTAAGCACTTTGTAAGTATCCATCTACTTAATCCTCAAGTCTCTATGAGGTACCTAGTGTTGTGCTCTTTGTAACACAGATTAAGAATCACAAACCCAGAGATAAAATGCCCAAGGTCCCATAGCTGGTACACTGTCTCTTGTAGCTAGTATTTTCAGCCAACTTTCTTCCACTTTGTTGGCAGGGGGAAAGGAAATAACATTCTGGTCTGTCCTCAGAATCAAAGGCTGATTCACCGGCTTTGCGTTCTAGACTCAGAGAGCCTGGTTCAAAGGCGCCGTAGCAGTCAGAATCTGTGATGGCTGGAGTTGACTGTCAGCTGGACAGCATCTAAAATCACCTAGGAGACAAGCCTCTGGGTATGTCTTTGGGGGATTGTCTAGATTAGGTTTGTTGATGTGAGAAAAACACCTTATCTATGGGAGGCGCCATTCCCTGGGCTCGGCCTGGACTAAATAAAACAGAGAAAGTGAGCTGAGCAGGCTTTATTTGCTGCATTCGCCACTCCCTGACATGATATGGCCAGCTACCTCAAGCTCCTGTTGCCATGACTCCTTACCGTGATAGACTGCCCCCTCCAACTGTGATCTGAAACAGACCCTTCTCTCTTAAATTGCCTTTGTTAGTTAATTTATCACAGCGACAAGACGAGTAATTAATATAGGGTCCGAACAGAACTCAAATAGCATGTAAAGTAAGGGCATTTATTAGCTGAATTGGTTGCATGTAAGGTCTCCCCATTTGGGAATGGAGACCTCTGGTGGATTCCCAGGTCTCGCTTTATTGTCAGTTAGGGGAATTCCAGGGAGGGATATGTGCTCTTTAACCTTGATTGATTAGCTCTATCTCTAGTTGTCTGGCTGATTCTACAAGTTAGTTAGGCTCTGGAGACTTCCCAGGGGTTGTTTACTCACTTTAGCTACCTTTCTTACTTCAGATTGGCAAGGTGTCCTCTGATTGGCTGCCCGCATCTGTGGTTGGCTGAGCATGAGTTCCTGGATCCAGGTTCTCATTTCTGGGAAACAGAAACTTAGGCCTAGTCTCCCAAATTGCTAGTTTGAAGCCTGTCATAGAGTCAGCCTGGCTCTGGTTAACTAGTCCTCTCAGTAATAGCTTATTTTTAAAACTTCTAAGGTTGCTGTCTTAAGTTAGGGTTTTACTGCTGTGAAGAGACACCATGACCAAGGCAAGTCTTATAAGGACAACATTTAATTGGGGCTGGCTTACAGGTTCAGAGGCTCAGTCCATTATCAAGATGGGAACATGGCAGCATCCAGGCAGACTGCCAGGAGCCATAATGGGACAAAGCTAATATACTAGCAGATGTTCATCCTGAAATGCCTGCCTCGGATTATTATATAATCTGCGACAGGTGAGCCCCCATTCAGCAAGGCTGTGGGGGACTAATTTCAGGAAAGATTTCCTGCTATTTATATGCTTTTCCTGTTATT
>BDUI01000001.1:2354693-2399855 GCA_002335545.1 Apodemus speciosus | reverse complement strand
GCTCCTACTTCCCCCTAGACTGACAAGCAAGAGGCATCTGGACAATAGGGAAAAGGCTCTAGTAACTAATCCTTTACTTAATCTCCTGCTGTTTTAGGATGAGATGTTAAATGCCTGAGACTGCAGTCTCTGGCTTCAGAGGAACACAGAAGGCAGGTCAGCTATATTAGCCTAATAACTTAGATTTAGATAAGTAAACCTTTTATTATCCAGCAACCCTAAATTTTCTGTAAGACAAAGTCTTACCCCCTCCGCTGCCTCAAGAAGGACCAAGAAGAAGCACCTCTGCTGGGGCTTGGCTCTTGGCAGCAGACATGGTGCAGAAGGAGCTATGAGTTCTACATCTTCATCTGAAGGCTGCTGGCAGAATATTGGCTTCCAGGCAGCTAGGATGAGGGTTTTAAAGCCACACCCATAGTGACACACCTACTCCAACAAGGCCACACCTACTCCAATAGGGCCACACCTTCTGATAGTGCCACTCCCTGGGCCAAGCATATACAAACCACCACAGTTTCAATGTGTACATGGCCACCACAAACAAGAGGGAGAAGATGAGAATCACCTCACAAGTGAGATCCCATGAAGAGAGATGCGTAGCTTCTGGCTGGGAAAGGTGGAGCTAGGGACGCATAAGGCTTTGAAGAGATGTTATCAGACCTTGTATGTCTTGTGTGGTTTTGACTGCAGGGACAAGGAAAGAATTCCCGCTGGCACTCACAGAGAAAGCTATGTGACATCTCAGAACCATGCGTTGAGCAGCTGGATCAGGTAGCCCTTACTGAAGCGGAGGAGCGGGAAGGAAAGAGGTAGAAAGCGGGGAAGAAGGTTAAGATTATATCTGAGGTGCCTTTTCGAATCCATGATTGGATAAGTCTTCAATGAGAATTTCTGGGAGAAATCTCAACTATGTGGGGCAGCGTCAACATCTTTGAAGACAGATGTTTTGCAGGATGATTAGTTTATTACATTCAGCTGGTTAGAGGGACCACGGCACTCGCTATAGTTTACATATGAAATCTTCCCTGCAAAAAGATCTTCTCTTGAAGGCTTGGTCTCCAACCTGTGGTGCAATCTTGGGCGGTGGCAGCTTTGGGAGGTCAAGCCTACTGGAAGAAGTGGCTTCCATGATGGCTGAGTTCCTCTCTCTGCTTCTCGTCCACCATGGCTTAAGGACTCTCTGCCATGGGTTTCCAGAATCAGTGAAGCCAAGAACTGTGTGCTGAAACCTTTGGTCCATGGGACACTAAATCCTCTTACTCTTAAGTGACAGGTGTTTTGTCCCCGCAACGAGGACAGAGTCGTGCCACCAGTGCCGGTGTAAGTGCCGGATCTGAGCCGTGTGGGGTGTGAGGCAGAGCCTGGGCAGTCACTGCACGGTGCTCCCGGGTTTACGGAGAATGAGCGGCCCGGGGTGTAATGCGCAATTTCCCCTTGTTATGAGAAGACAGCAAAAGGTATATTACCAGCTTCAAGTGAAAATAATGGGCCATAAAAATGCTTCACCTCACGAAACTATTTCTTCTTATGAAATAATTTCATGCTGTATGATTTTTTTTTCTGCCAACGTGAGCATTTGGCTACTCCATCAGCCTATGAAAAATACATTCTGACTGGAACACCCTAACAATTTCAAATGTGCTCGAGAGAGAATCTCATTCAGTTAACATAACTGGAATTCTAATTTCGGACAGCCAGGGCCTCACTAAGTATTTCTCATAATGTTTATGGTTTAGTTTTCATATTGTCAGCAATAAAGTGAATGTTACCAGCCTCTCCTACAAGGTTGCTATAGTAAATTATTATGGAGCAGAAGCTCGGGGCTGGAGTCTGGAGAGATGGTTCGGCAGTTCAAAGCACTCACTGCTCTTGCAGGAAAACCAGCACCCACCTCTCTTGGTTCACAACTGCCTGCAACTCCAGTTCCAGGAAATCTGGGTGCCTTTGTCTGGATTCTCCATTCACCTGCATACTCATGTTACACACACACACACACACACACACACACACACACACACACACACAATAATAAATAAGTCTTTTTTAAAAATTCAGGGCTGGTAGTTTAGCCCAGAAATGGAGTGTTTGCCTAGTTTGTGCAAGACTCTAGGTTCAATCCCTGCAACATAAATAAATAAGATATATAGAAATATGTTATTTGTAAATTATTAGTAATTTATTATATGTTCATTTGTTTTAGAACCCAATCTGTCCTTATCAAAAGTATATAGAATTTCTGGTTGATTAGCATTAGGTGACTTGATTCATTGGTAAGGATTAATTGTAATGGAGAGGAGAACTTGCTTGTAGAAATACAAACAAAAACAACTGGTCTGTCTCATTATTACCTAAAGCATCAGTAATGGATTACTAAAAGTGGCCACAAAATGACAGACAGACATAAAACTTCTATCTTGGGGCTGGAGAAATAGCTCAGCAGTTAACTGACTACTCCAGAGGACCTGGGTTCAAGTCCCAGCCTCCACTTGGCAGCTCACAACGGTCTGTAACTCCAAGATCTGATATCCTCACATACACAGTGGCAAAACACTTAAAATAAAAAAGCATAAAATAAATGATTGAACAATTTTTATTTCTTCAGAAGAACTTTATATTTTTGGTCTAGACTAATTCCAGCCTCGACCTCACAAGTCTTTGGGGGTGGGGGACGGGGTTTCTCTGTGTAGTTCTGGTTGTCTGGCTGTCATACAACTTGCTCTGTAGATCAGGCTGGCCTCAAACTCAGGAGATCCTCCTGCCTCTGCCCCCCAAGCGCTGGGGTTAAAGGGCACCATGCCCACCTTCCTCGTTGATCTCTTTATTTCCTTCTTCCACGCTCCAGGAGCCGCCACAAGTGAAGAATAATGTCCCTCCCTGCACTAGTCCAACACAATCGGAGGTGAGCTGCCCACCCAGCCTTCTGAGATAGACTTTGATCGATCGGCCTTGGGACTACTTTCAGTGCTGTCAGTAGTTTATTCCGTGATTCGGGTGCAGGTCTGTCCGTCTGTCTGTCTCCGGTTCCTTTCACATGCTAAGCAAGTACTCTCCCAAAGAGCTACACCCTCAGCCCAAAGCAGGTGTTTTAACATATGCTGGCTTGTACAGGGATCATAGTAACCCACCTATCTCATAGACATCGAATACGGAGGAAAACGAAATAGCGCTCACGAAAGCTCTTAGGGAGATTGTAGAAGCACATACAAATGTGAATTCAAGGCCAACCCAAGGCTACAGAGTGAGAACCTTCTGTACGTAAGGGCCTGTAATTTTCACCCTTTGGTTTCTAACTCCCATCCTGGGGCAAAAACTCCATTTCCTTTTGCACATAGTTTAAACAGAAGAGTCAGGACATCTTACTTCCATTTCTCTCCTAGCATGTATCTCCTAGCAAGTCTTTTGCTGGTTAGTCAGGAGTTCATAACACTGAAAGAGAAAATCTGAATTATATTCCAGTCAAGGGCAGGAAGACCGGAAGAACAGGAAATCCTGCTATCTCTTGCCTGGTCTCTAAGAGGACTAAAGATAACCATCACCACCTAGACCCCTGGCATGGATTTGAGACTGCCTGACTGTAGGGGTGGCTTAGTTATCTAAAGCCTGTCTATAGCAGCAAATCTTGCAGTAGAAGCAACACTGCCTTTTCCAAATACGAGAGATGGACAGGTAAGGCTCTTGCCACCCTGGAGACTTATGATTATAAAGTTTCCTTTGCCTAAAAGATTCCTGCCTCCTGCTTTTTGTTCTGTTTTGCAGAGGTCTTTTCTAGAAAGGTCTTCTAAGCCAGTGTCATCACCATGGCAGGCCAAGGTAAGAACTTAGAGCACAGTGAACTTTTCCATCGTAAGCACGCGTCGATGAGCTATCATTTCATTATTTTGACTGTTTTTCTGTTGCATCCTAACCCCTCTCAATAAGCTCCCAAGCTCCCAGAGGACGGAGAAAGGCTTGATTTCATAACATCCCCAGAGTGGGCCTGAGTACTTAACTCAGATAAGGGCCTGCATTAAATATTTATTGAAGGAAGAAGGGGAGAAATATGATATTAAAAACCCAAACAAACCCAAAGCAGATTATCTCAGGTCACAAGTCATTTCTAGGAAGGCACATTCATGCAAATATACACAAAACCCTTAACTGTTATTCAGGGAAGACTTATTACAAGTGAAGGGAAGCCACAGAAGGAGGGTATTTAATAAATCAATTATAATAATGAAATACCAACAGGAAGGGCCATACTGCGCATCCTAAGAGCTTCTTACAGTCCGGAGTGTTTACATGTTCCAAACTGCCCAGGCCGGGACCTTTTGAAAAAGGGATCTGAAAAGGTTAGGGTTGTTGTGCCTCGGACCTGAAGGCAAGAACCCATGGGCAGCACACGTGAGAGAGGAAATGACCTTCTGTTCCAGTGTGATGTGCTAGGCATGATGGGTTCATGATGGATTCACTTGGTTTGTCTCAGGACAGCTTCCCGGAACACATAAGCCACTACGACCAGCTCAGCTCATGTTCTTAGTTTGTGTGTGTGTGTGTGTGTGTGTGTGTGTGTGCGCGCGCGCGTGTGTGTGAATATATGTGTAAGTGTGCATGTGCGTGTGTGTGCATGTGTCAGCCGGAGGGTCACATCAGGTGTCTTCCTTAGTTTCTAGCTGCTTTATTTTTTTGAGAGTCTCTTGCTAAACCCAGAGCTCACTAATCCCGGCAAGCTTGCAGGACCTGGCTTTCTTCCCCTCCTCAGACACGTGCTGACCCACCCAGCTTTTTATATGGCTGCCGAGGATTCAAACCCAGTTCCTTCTGCTTTCATAGCAATAATTTTTACCAACGGAGCCATCTCCTTAGCCCGGAATGTTCTTAATTTTTACTTATATTCCAACAACCCATGCATTTTGGATTAAAGTCAGTCACCTTTCACTCCCCCCCAACCCCCCCCCCCGTACTTATTAACACAATCTAGTGCACATTTTAACAAAATGTGCTTCTTCCCCTATGAATCGTGTAACTAACTTCTATCTTCCGGATCTATTCATTTGTAAGTTAGATATAAACAAAAGAATCTGAGGTGTGAACATGGCTCTTGTGAGGCCTTCTATGCGCTCAGATTGCTTTTCTTCTGCACACAATACATTACACAGCAAGTAAAGATGGAGCAGGTAAAACCAGCCGAGAATCAAGAGTTTCTGCAGAGGGGCCTAAAAGATTACACTCTGGGACTAGCAGTTTGGAAAGCAAAAATAAAAACTCCATCCTATGTTCCCTCTCCAGAGTTCGCCCTTTGTTTCACAGAAGCATGGACTCTCAGGGTTGTATTTTATACAAGGTTTGTGTTCTTTAACTGTGTCCTAAGATTCTACCAACAAATGCTAACTCATTGAAAGAAGACAGAAATGAAACAGGTTAAATGTCGATGTTTAGGGACCAGTGAGATGCTCGAACTGGAAAAGTGTCCGCTGCCAAGGCCAGAGGCATGAGTTTGATTCCTGGGACTTCCACGGGGGAAGAAGATAATACCCCCCATACATATATTAAATGTAATTTAAATTTTGAATGCTTTTGTTTCAAATTTCAAAACACCACCAAGTAGGCCACCCCCTCTTTTCATCAATCACAGAATCCCCCCAACCCACTTTTCTTCTGCCATTGCTTCTGTCCCGGCAGAAATCCCAAGACCCCTGATCCTAAAAGCCCAAGAAGAACCTTTGCATTTCTCCGATGGCATCTCAAGCCATGAACTTCCCTTAGCCCAAGACTATTAAACACTTCAATTTTATCTTTGTTTTGGGCAAGTTATGAAGAAGGAAGACATTTGGTATTTGTTCTCCCTGATCAGTTGAAACTGGTATGCAGAACTGGGGTCATCCCACTCTTGGGAGGCTATTGGTTATTTTTTATCAATTAGCAGGGTTCCCCAAATACAGAACATACTCAGTATACATTCTCAATGTAAATTCAGCAAAGGAATGGGGAAACAGAAAATAATACAACCGGCACTGCATCAAAGGAAATAAATCTCTTCCATCCCCCTATCTGGCTGTAGCTTGAAAGTATTGTCAATTAAGCTTTATGGACTAGGCCTCAGTTCTTCCCACAGATCATGGCGAGGGGATGCTCTGGCTTCACAAGAACTTAGTAAACGCCTGGGCTTAAGGAAGTTTCACAGACACTTCTCCTAGAAGAGAAAGTATCATTTGGAGGTTCAAGCAAAGCAAGGTGTTCCCACCAAAAGAAGCATTATAAGTCTTTTCACTTAGGCTGGGCTAAGGTCGCTCTGTCAACCCCACCCTACCTGTCAACCCCACCCCTACCCATCCCGTTCTGCTTGCTCTACTTCTCTATTCARGARAGAAAGCTTGGGTCATAGCTGACTCTGTTCAGGCACTGTATGTCCTTCGGCTTTTACTTAGTTTCTCACACCAACCTTGAAATTTCCCTATTAGTTTTTTCCCCCCGTCAGAGCGTCCTTCTGTGTAAGTGTGTCTGTTTTATACTGCCTCAACCAAAGCGGCTTTCTCAGGGGCTCCACCACCCAGCAGATGTGCCCGACGGGTCTGGATGCACTGAGCCTTTCTCCAGGGGTTGGTGACACGAAGTTACCTGTACTAAGTGGAAACACAGTACTTGTTTCCTTTAAAGTCAGATTTTGCAAACAAGAATAACCTTGAAAAAGACCTTCAGATCGCGCTCAGGAACTTTGCCAACCGCTTACCGCTCCCCTCCGCCATCGCAAATAGGCTATTTATACTGCAGGAGGGAGTCCCTGCACCCCACAATTCTGTTGCCCTCTTTGGGTACAGGAAAGGGCTGTGGTCCGGTGAGCCTCTGAGAAATAAGGGTTTTCTCTCTTCTTCTTGGTAAGCAGGGTCACCTCAACAGAGTGTTTCTCTGTCCCTTTGGGGCTACTTCTGTGGCTGTAACTTGAGCCTGTCCAAAGAATTCTTACCTGTTCTGGAGTTTCTTAGGGTCCCGGCTCCCCAACAACCTGGACCTACCTGTCAGCAGAACTATCCCGCAGTTCCCACCCTCGAACCTTAGGGCAGCAATGGGGCCGCACTGGCCATTAATGGCCATCATCCATTTTTAATCAGAAAGATCACAAGAAAGATGGTAAGTGGAACCGGGTCCGAGTCAATTTAAATAATATTCCCGGGGAAATCCAATCACTTAAAACGGAGACACCTACGCTAGTGAGAGAGAGCGCCCCGCCCATCTGGCGGGGAAGAGCGCGCCGGCTGAATTAATCAAGATCAAGGGGCTCCCGGGCTGAGAGCTCAGCCTTAACCCTTCCAGCGCCGCGGGGTACCCAGGTGCCGGAAGAAGAGCGCGACTGGCGACGGCCGGGATGCCCAGAGAGACCCAGCGCAGGCCGGCTCTGTTATCCCCGCGGCTCCGCACGCATCGCCCGGGACCCTGGCGCCCAAGCGCTCCGGCTCGAGGTCACGGGCTCCCGAGGCGGCGACAGTAGTGAGCAGCAGCCGCCTCCCGCAGCTTCGGCTCGCCCCGGGCTCCTCCTCCCTCCCCAGCGTGGCCAAGTGAGCAGCGCTCGGGCCGCAGGTAGCCCGGGCGCGGGAGGCGGCGCGCGCGGGACCCATCGCAGCGCCGGGGCCAGACGGAGCTCCGAGCCTCGCGGTCTCGGACGCCGGTGGAGATCTGCGCCGGCCATGTGGGGTCCCGGGGTCACCGCCGAGGGCCTGTCGGTGGCTCCAGCGCCRCCGCCGCTGCTGCCGCTGCTGCTGCTGCTGGCGCTGGCATTGGTGGCGCCCTCGCGGGGCGGCGGGGGCTGCGCGGAGCTGGCTTGCGGCGAGCGGGAGCGCTGCTGCGACTCGGCCAACGCCACGGCCGTGCGCTGCTGCAAGCTACCGCTCCACGCCTTCCTGGACAACGTGGGCTGGTTCGTCCGCAAGCTCTCTGGGCTGCTCATCCTGCTGGTGCTCTTCGCCATCGGCTACTTCCTGCAACGCATCATCTGCCCCAGCCCACGCAGGTACCCGCGTGGTCAGGCGCGACCTGGCCAGGCACGACCGGGGCCTCCCGGGGGTGCCGGACCGCCGGGGACCGCGGGGCCACCCGACGACGACGACGACTCGCCCGCTCTGCTGCGCGACGAGGTGGCCGCGGGCTCTCAGGACTCACTGCTGGACAGTGGCGGTGGTCGGGGCCGAGGAGGTGGCGGACGCCTGCCTCCCTCCTGCGTTTCGGAACACGAGCTGCGCGTGGTGTCACCGGTCTTTCTCCAGCTGCCCAGCTACGAGGAGGTCAAGTACCTGCCCACCTATGAGGAGTCCATGCGGCTGCAGCAGCTCAGCCCTGCGGAGGTCGTGCTGCCCGTGTCGGTGCTCGGCCGCCCGCGAGGCGGCAGTGCCGGGGACCCCGACGGTGACCAGGGCCGTTTCCCGCTCATCTGAGTGCAGGGAGCCCCACGGGGATCGCCTGGACCGTACAAGGTTGGGGGCCGCGGGTGGCACGCAACAGCTGGTGTGTCGGCCGTCGCCACTGACTGCCTCTGACCACACCTAGCATCCCCGCACAACCTGTAGCCCCGCGCCTGGGTTGGGGTCAGTGCCCTCCCTCTCGCTTCCCGGGGAATCTGTGTTTTTCTATGTTTCTTTGGGCTCAAGGCTGGGCAGCTAGGTGGGGCAACGGCTTTGGACTAGCCCCCAGCTCTTGTTGGACGGTCGGCCCCCGCCCTCTGCCTTGCCTCCCCTCGTGTTCACTGTAAGTGCCTGCTTCTCCAATCCAAAAACACGTAAACCGTTTCGGTGTGTCTAGGACCAGCGGCTTGCTTTACGGTTAAAAGGGAAGGAGAGCAGATCCATTCCTTGCTCTCCTGCTTGGGTCGGTCACAGTCTCCCAGGACATAACGGTGAGGAGCCTTTGGCTCTGGACCACGACTGCTGCATGCTGGTCTGTGGAAACAGTGCTTGGCTGTGATGGGACCCATTGAGAAGGACCCGAAAATCCTTTGGCGTCTTCCTGGCCAAGCAAATACAGCTGATGGTTCACAGTTTTGTTGGGGAAGGGGGTACCATGATGGATGATTTAGTGGCTGCATCTGCTCAAGATGTAGCAACTAATTAATCCAGACCGTATTTGTAATATGGTACCGACGGACTTTGATTTTTCAATATGTAGACTGTTTATTTTGTCCTTTATTTTTATATTTTATCACGTATTAGACAATTCAACACATCGACAAGATAATCAGTTTTGTTTTAGGCCAGTTATCCTCAAGAAATCACCCATGTGCTGTCGCTGTCTAATACAGTGTTGAACATCATTTCATTAAGAGGAGCAGGGTCAAGCCGGAAATGTGACATAAAAACATGAAGGATATCTTATTTTCACTATTTGAGAATATATTTTATTTTTAGTACTGAAGCATAATACATAAGTTTTTATAATAACTGTACATTGTGTACCCTGGTACTGATCTATATCATTCATCATGGAGTCATATGTAAAAGGATCACTGGTATATATGCCATATGTGTATATGTATATGTATATGTGTATGTGTGTATGTGTGTGCATGTGTATATGTATGTGTATGTGTGTATATGTGTATTATATGTGTGTATGTATATGTGCATGTGTATGTGTGTATGTGTATGTATATGTGTATGTGTTATGTATATGTGTATGTGTGTATGTGTATGTATATGTGTATGTGTGTGCATGTGTATATGTATGTGTATGTGTGTATATGTGTATTATATGTGTGTATGTATATGTGTATGTGTGTATGTGTATGTATATGTGTATGTGTTATGTATATGTGTATGTGTGTATGTGTGTGCATGTGTATATGTATGTGTATGTGTGTATATGTGTATTATATGTGTGTGTATATGTGCATGTGTATGTGTGTATGTGTATATGTATGTATATGTGTGGAGCGAGATGGCTTACCTATATTTCCTTCTCTATTTTTCATCTGAGATACATTCTGCAATGTAATTCTAAACATAAAGACAGACTTGTAACTTTTGTTTAAACCTGAAATTTTGCCGTAATGTGAAAAGATGGATTTACCCAATCTATGTTTATTAAAATTAAGCAGTATCATTTGACTCGAGCTACCATTCCCTTTAAGCAAAGGGTAGGTAATAGGATGCATCTGAATGCATCGTGTATAAGGTACATATAGTACTGTCTGTGTACACTGTATACATTGTATGCCATATAGCTGTGGTAGTTTACTGCTGGCAGGAAAGGAAAGGGCAGCAAGAGGCACAGCTTCCCCTGGAGACGTGGGGAGCGTGGGGAGAGTACCGGTTGCCACAAAAGATTAGCCACGGGCCTAAGAAACCTTCAGTCATCTGTATTTTTTAAAAAAAAAATTATCTGATTACTTTTGACTTTTAAAGGGTGATTGAAAAAGCCTGATGTCCTGGGAACTTTTTTAATGTATGGATTATAATAAAAGAATGGTTTACTTTAAACTTCTCAAAGCTAATGTCCCTGTCCTTAAAGAGAATCATCCGAAGTCTATTAAAACAGAAAACGCTGAACCTTCTCTGTGTGTTTTTACTTCTTTTTAAAAGGCAGGCTCTCAGTTTGTAAACCAGGTTGGCCTCAAGCGTAGGGCCTTTTCAGCCCCGTCTCCCAAGTCCTGAGACTGTAAGTGTGAGCCGAGATACCTGGCTCTCTTTGTACAATTTTATCAGACTCATTACTGTGGAATAGCATATTAAAATGTGAAGTATGTATCTCTTGTTGAAAAGCAATTTTAAACTGTGAACTGACAGGTGAAAAGCATTAGTAGTTGAGATTCTATTTACTGAAAATGATAGAGATTTAACCAAATATGAGTGTACTGAATTATATATTTATGTTACTCAGATGTGGTAAATTTGTGTTGTCCATGGCTATCAGTAATCTTAAAGTGAGCTTATTTTTAGGCCATATGTATCTTAGCCAAATGAATTCAAGAGTACCATGTTTCCCAGGAAGGCTCAGGCCTTTCCTTCTCAGTATCCCCTGACCAAAACAAAAAACAAACCAAACAAAACAAAAGATAATTCCAAATGTGGTAACTCATCTACAATGCAGAGGTTTACAAGCAAGATAAACATCTACATTCAAATAATGTCCACATGTGTAATCACTAGCTGTGTAAAATGCAATTTGTTATGAGAGCTCAATATCATAACCAAAGGGAAAAGGTCTTCTTGAGATAGAATGAGTTTTAAAAGGCCATTAATTGCCACATTCTGCAAATGCACGGGTGCTCCAACCATGCAAAATGACATTTGCAATTATACCAAAGGGCATGAAGGTGCTGTATAAGGGAAAGGAGATACAAAAGTAAGAGCCAAAGGCAATATAAAGGAAATGGCCTCTCTCAACATTTTAAAAGGCTACATGAGAAGTACCCAGATATCCATTTTTGTATATAGTTTCTCTCAAGTGGAATTGATAAAACAATTCAGAGCTGAAACTGATATGTTATCAGCATGAATGTGATGTTCAGATTTATACAGTATCCTATAATGGCTTTTCATAAATTGCAAATAACCTGGATTTCCTGGTTGAGAGAAACAGTGTATGTGTTGAATTTTGAATAACAAGCCTTAACCATCTCTCCAAAGTGGCTCGTGGACAGTAGAGCAAACCCTCCTTCCTTTCGTTATCACGGATCACAGAGATGATGACGCAGTGCTCCCTTTTAAGGTGTCATAAAAATCATCAAGTGTTCAGAAAACCAGCACTTTGGTTATTCATCAAAATCATAGAGAACCTGATTTTGCTTACATTACTTACAAAATTCACTTTTAATTTTATCACAAGAATTACATCATGGAGGAAGGGGAGGCACTTATGCTTGTCAGTAACCCAAATAGTATCAGCTGGACTTCTTAGTTAAATAGGGTTAAATGTCTGCATTATTTTGATATCTTACTTCTCTCTTCTGCTCCTGTGTTCTTGCTCTGCATTGTCTCTAGTTTTCCTCAGAAGCACTTCCGATTGGTCCTCACTGCAGTGGTTCAACAACACTAGTTATAGCTGCACTCTTTGCACAGGACTCTTACAAATGAGTATTTTTCTAGCCTTTTCTTTGTTCACTCTCCCTGTCGGACTTCTGTAGGCTTATATTTTGAGCCGTGTGTGTCCTCTTTATCCATTAAACTTTGTCCCCTCTAATTTTAATGTATAGAACTTTCCCCCTCTTTGCCACTTTGGGTAAAAGATGGGATCTTACTGTTTCTAGATCTCAAACACAATAGCCCCTGACTGGATGCTCTCTCTTTATTGCTCCTCATCTAGATATTCTGGGAATCAGAAGTCCAAAAGTTGGTCAACACTTCTTTCTATCTTGCTCCAAAAAAATGTGTTCTCTGCTATGTTAAGGAAAAGAATTTGACCTTTGCATTTTCTTCCTAACAGGGATCTTATTTTGCTCCCAAACCTTATGCATATATTACCTCTTCATAGACTGCTTTATCTTTCTGCTCGGTTATTCTCTGTTTGCTCTGTGGTTTTCTTGGTGCATACTGCTTTATCTAAGAATTGGTTAACCCGATGTTGGCTTGCCAACAGTCTATTTGCTGTCCTGGATAAAAGATCCATCCTGTGACGGGGGGGGGGGGGGGGGGGGGGGGGGGGCGGGGAGCATAGACTAAGGGCATGGCCAACCAATAATTGGCTCAACTTGAGACCCATTCCCATGGGCAAGCACCAATCCCTGACACTCTGTTATGCTTGCAGACAGGAGTCTATCATGGCTGTCCTCTGAGAGGCTCCACCCAGTGCTGACTCAGACAGATACAGATACCCACGGCCAAACTGTGGATGGCACTTGCACTCTTAGGGAAGAGGAGGAGGAAAGATTGTGGCCCCTAAGAGAGTTAGAAGTCCATGGTAAAAACTAACAGAGTCAGCTAACTAACCTGGAGTCTTGGGGCTCTCAGAGACTGAACCACTAACCAAAAAGCATATGTGGGCTGGACCTAGGCCTCCTACTCATATGTAGCAGATGTGCAGCTTGGTCCTCATGTGGGTCCTAAACAACTAGAATGGGGGCTGCCCCTAAATCTGTTGCCTGTACGTGGAATATATTCTAGCTGGGCTTCCTTGCCTGGCTTCAGTGGAAGAGGATGCACCTACCCCTGCAGAGACTTGATGTGCCAGGGTAGGGAGATACCCAAGGGGGGAGGGGGGAGGGGGGGACCTGCTCAGAGGAGAAGGGGGCAGAGAGGATCAGGAGAAGGACCGTGGGAAGGAGTGACCCGGAGAGACAATGAGCAGGATGCAAAGTGAATTTAGAAATGTATATGTATAATCTCACCCTGTTATAGACTATGGAGACTGGAGACCTGCCATCTGTATGCAACCTGGTTTAGAATGATTGTTGTGTCTTCCATGCTTCATCGTGTTCTCCATGAGGCATTTGCAGTGTCTCTGTTTAATTGGCTAGACTAGAAGCCACCCCTGACTGTTTTTAATGCCTCCACATAGCTTCATTAAGATTTTTGCCTAAAGAACTATTTTTTTCCTTTTTTTAATTGAATATCATCTTCATTAATTTACATTGCCATGGTAAAACCTTTCCCAATTTCCACCCCCCCCTAAAGAACTATTTTACCCTTTGCCTCCTCGTTGGTTGCATGTGCTTCATTATACTAAGGTTTAGAAGCTTCCAGATTTATTCATTTGTTCTTCCATTTGTATGAGTTTTATTTTTATTACCAGTCCAAGATGTTACCAGATCAAAACTAACTTTGGTTATTTTCCTAGGTCTTAAAAGGTGTCATCTCTTGATGCGCACTGTTTGTGTTGGTTTGCCTTCTGCTGCTGTGATAAACCCCATACCCAAAAGCAGCTGGAGGAGAAAAGGCTGTATCTGACTTACAGGTCCTGTCCGGGTCACAGTTGATCGCCGAGATAAATAGCACCAGGAACGCAGGAAGGGAGGAGCAAAAACCATGGAGGAGAGTTGCTTACTGGCTTCCTTCTCCTGGCTCGCCCAGCCGGCTTTTATGTATAACCCAGGACCACCTGCCCAGGAGTGGTACCACCCACAGTGAGCTGGGTCCTCCCAGAATGATCATTAATCAAGAAAATGCCCCACTGGCTTACCTACAGGTAATCTGGTAAAAGGGATTTTCTCAACTGAGGCTCCTTCTTCCCAGATGACTCTAGTGGGTGTCAGGTTGATTTAAAAACAAACAAACAAACAAACTAACCAAGCAAAAGTCAGGACACTTCATCAAGGCGTCACATTCCTTGATGCTCATGCTCTTGGGACTAGCCAGCTGCCAGCTTTCTGCAGCCTCATGACAAATTTGACGGTCCCTTCGTGTTACACTTCCGTGTCTTGCTTCATAGGTCACACTTCCAGGTCTTGCTCTTGGAAGCTCCTCGCAACATCCTCATCTTTACTTGAGTCTTTTCACAGAGGCGACCTAAGGCCTTTGCTATCATCTACCAGTCCCGTATTGGTGACTGGAACAAAGGTACATCCTCCTATTTGCCTTTTGAAAAGTAAATCTCCTAACTCTTTACTCTTATCTCTGCCCACTGTTTGAAAAGACAGATGTTTACATTTCTGAAACTCATTTTGGGGGCAGGGAGAGATGATCTTGTTTAATGACTAACACTGTCTTRCAGGTTCTTTCCCATTTGTTCCCTTCGAATGCTTCGAAGACGTTAATTTTGGATTCAGAGTCACAAAGATCACAAGAGTCTTCCTGTCTGGGATCCTAGTTCATCACTGTCTGTGTTCGCTGTACAGAGCATGTCTCCACATCTACTCTCAAACACCATTTAGCTTGCAAACACCATTTTTCCCTTGCAGTCTGTCATGCGTGCCCCTGTTCTAAGAAGTCTTCAACTGAACTTTTCTTTATTGCTTGATTTTTTCGATAAAATAGCTCTTAAAACGGCTCAAGGTTTTCTTTTGTTTTAAAATGTTGTAGATGGCCGATGTTTTAGGTGGCCAATGGTGAAGATGGTTGGTATTTTTGATGGCCAAAGTTATAAATGGTCAGTGTTGTAGATGGTCAGTGTATTAAATAGTCACTATTATAGATGATAAGTATGGTGGTTTCAATAAAAATGGCCCCCATAGGCCCGTAGGGAGTGGCACTATTTGGAGGTATGACCTTCCTAGAGTAGGTGTGGCTTTGTTGGAGGCTGGGTTTTGAGGTCTCAAAAGCTCAAGCCAGGCCTCGTGGCTGTCACTTTCTGCCACTTGTGGATCCAGATGTAGGACTCTCAGCTACCTCTCCAGCACCATTTCTGCCTGTGTGCTACCATGCTTCCCAGCGTGGTGATAATGGACTGAACCTCTGAACCGTAAGCCAGTCCCTGTTAAATGTCGTCCTTCATAAGAGTGTCCATGGCCTTGGTGTCTCTTCAAAGCAATAAGACCCTAAGACAGTCAGTGTTTCACATGGTCAGTGTCTTAGATGGTCATCGATGTGCTTTTGACTGAGAATGTGTGAAGCAACCTGAACTGAAGGAATTACAGAAATTCTGTAATTTCTTACAGAAATTTCTTACAGAAATTACAGAAATACCTGGCAGGTATCATAGGCAACAGTTCTGCCGCTGCTTTCTTGTTATATCTGAATCTGTGATAAGAGCTTCTTGCTATAAGAAAGTTCTCCAGACCTCATTACAAGCTTCATAATGCCTCCAGGAGCCTACAGCGGGAGTTTTCAGCGGCCTCTTGATGCTCTCTAGTGATTCGTGGTTCCATTTTGGAACTGTCAGGAGGTTCTTGACACTGATCAAAGCTCCTCCTCTGTTGTTCTTTCCTCCAGTTCTCTCTGTTGGTTCTTCTCCAATCTCCCCTGGACTCAGTCTTACCCAGAGATGATCTCAGAAGCTTCGTGACTGTTGCCAAAGATTCAACTGACTGACATTTCTTTCCAGGAGCTTTCCTGGGTTTGTTTGTCTTTTGGGGTTCCACATTTCGCTCTGGGGTTTTCTAGGTACCTTTGTAAGAAGAAAAGATAGATGAGATAGCTCACCAGCTACATGGACCTGTGAAGGGTTCATGAGACCCTCCAGAAGCCTCTTCAGGGGACAGACAGCAAAAGAGCCAACTTTCCTCATAGATTAGGGTTTTTATAAGGCTGGAAAGGGGGAGCGCCACAAGGGCAGAGGGCAGGAAGGCTTTTTCTGGTATAAACTTTGGGAAATTGAAAGGAAGTATTGGTTACAGGAAGTCAGGGGTGCTAGTAGGCTGGGGTGGAGTTGTTTTCAAATAGAGGACACTTGTATTAGCATTCTTGGTTTCTGCTGTCTTCCCGGGCTCTGCCTTCTTTTTGAGCAGCCTAAACAAACTCCCGGGTGAGGATTGGCTTTTCCCACATCTCTATTTGGGAGACACGAAGCACTTACTGCTTCAGCTTGCTTTGGGACTTTAATAAGTTGTTTAGTACATTGCTGATATTTTTTTACTGCATTTTCCCAGTCGTCCCTAGAAGCCTCATAGTTCTGATTTCGAGGTCTGGAAACCATGGAGCACAAAATCCCTTATTTTTCTATGGGCATTATCACCATGAGGTCTCTTTTTACGTGTTTGTGGGAGCTCTGAGAACTGAGTCATCCATGAATTCTGATTTTGTTTTGAGAAAGCAACAGCTTCCTTGTGCCTGTTAGACAATTCCCTGGTTCTAGATTCTTCTCTGAAACGGTTCTAGGTGTTCTGTGGACATTGTGTCCACTTGTTATCTGTTTGTTCACTGGTCTCTTTCTGTGTTTGTGGGAGCACTCTGAAAGCTTCTGGCTCTTTATGGGTCCTGGTTTCATCTTAAGTGTCCTCAGCTACGTCATGAGGGGTCTCAGAATTCTTGCTGCATCTGATTTATGCTTTAGAAGATTGTTGCATAGCAATTGCCTTTGAATTGAAATGTTCAATTCCGAGGAGTTCCTTCCCTTAATACTCTGGAAGCAAACAGCTCCCAAGTCTCAGGAAGTCTCTGTCACTTACCAGATTCACCAGACAAACTAGCAGAAATAGAACTAGTATTCTTTTAGAGAAGATAAAACTCATCTATCCCTTGTTGGCGCATCTACACATTTTGCAACTTACGGTGGAATAGATTTAAGGTGTTAACCAAAAGCACAGGCTTCTCCAACATTACAGAGGTTGTGAAGACTACTGAAGAGAGGAGATTCTCAGAGATGTCAAGCTGCCTACAAGTCCATCAGGGTCCAGCTTTCATTGGTCATCACTCATACTGGAGTGGGCTGTTGGCAGACATTGAGTCATCCCAACTCCTGTAAGTAATCCTAATAAACTAATCTGTTCAGCAAGTCAGACTTTGGTAGTTGTGGTGGTTTGGATAGATAGGGTCCCAATGGACTCATGTATTTGAATGGTTGACCGTAGGGTAGGCCATTATTAGGAGGAATGGCCTTGTTAGAGTAGGCATGGCCGTGTTGGAGGAAATGTATCACTACATAGGCAGCCTATGAGGTTTCATATATGCTCAAGCTACGCTTGGCTCCGTCTCCAGCGCCATGTCTGCCTATATGCTATGCTTCCTGCCATGATGATAACGGACTGAACCTCTGAAAGTATAAGCCATCCCCAATTAAATGTTGTCCTTTATAAGAGTTGCTATGGGGGCTGGAGGGATGGCTCAGTGGTTAAGAGCACTGGCTCTTAGGATCATGGGATCAATTCCCAGAACCTACATATAAGCTCACAACTGTCTATAACTCCAGTTTCAGGGTTTTTGAAACCTCACACAGATATGCATGCAGGCAAAGCACTAATGAACATAAAAATAAATCTTTTTAAAAGTCACAGCAATAAAACCCTAGCTAAGACAGAAATTGGTGCTAAGGACTAGGATATTGTGACAGGCCTAACCCTGTTTTTGTTGTGGAGGAATATGAACTTTAGGGCTGTGAATTAGAAAAGCAGTTGAAAGCTTTAAGTGGAGCTTAATGGGGAAATTCTAGTAGGAACGTGGAAGACAGTGGTACTGAAGGTGATTTGAACTGTGGGGGGGGGGGGCCTGGCTCAAGAGGTTTCATAGAAGAATAATTTCAGGAAGTTGCCTAGAAATCATTCTTGTTATATTTTGGCATAAGTTGTGGGTGCTTTTTGGCCTTGTCCAAAAAGGTCTGCCTGAGACTAAGGTGAAGAGATTTAGAATAATGCATTGGCAAAGGACATCTCAAAAGAGTCAAGTATAGACTCTGTCCTGTAGGTCACTCATATGAAGACCATTTTGATAAAAAACAGAGCAAGTTGTGAAAAAAAAAAAGGTATAAAAGTATGGTTCAAGGATTAAAGAGGCACCCGGAAGTGGTGTGGAGCTAAATCCTATGTTCATGGAGATAAATTAAAGATATTGAATGGAATTAAAGGAGTTATGACCTCAGGGCAACATCCCACCCAGCTAAGCTTCCATCTTGTGAAAAGAAAGCAAAGAAAAGCTCAGGTCCAGGCACAGTGGTAGACACCTTTAACTGCAGCACTCAGGAGCAGATGGATGCAGGTCTCAGAGTTCAGAGCAAGTTCCAGGACACCCAAGCTTAGGCAGTAAAGGAAATTATAGAAAACAGAAAGCAGGTGAAGATGTAATTGAACAAGGGGGCCACGTTCCAGCCCCAGCAAACAGTAGAACTTGGCAGCTTTGGCCATGTGGTTCTGGCTTTAAAACCAAGAATAGAAGGAAGGGGTTATGGAATCTCTCTTTGCAAGTAAGCAAAGCTGTTGAGGCCAGGTGTGTGACAGTGGTGTCCCCGTATGGAGGGGGCCCAGAGAGGCCAGTGTATGACACTGTGAAGGTAAAGCCTGTATTGCCTTTGAACCCCAAAGATATTAGACATGCCAGAACCATGGGATACCTGTCAAGGAAAGCTTCTAATTGAAAGTGGAACCAACTAAAGAGAAAGATACCAGTTGCAGTCAGCAAAGATGAAAGGAGTTGGAGATCTGAAGAGTGCTTTCTGGTGTAGTTGCAGAGTTTGGAGTTTTCCCTGCTGGTTTCTCATCTTGCTTTGGTCCAGTATTTCCTCACTCTGTGCCTTTACCTATGTTTTGGAACAGTAATGTATATCCTTTGCCATTAGATGTTGGAAGTATGTGGTCTGTTTTTGATTTTGATATTATAGGTGATTACAGTTAAGAGAGTGCGTGAATCTCAGAATGGACTTTGAACTTTGGACTTTTAAGCATTCACAAGACCGTGATAGACTATGGGGACTTCTGAAGTTGGACTAAATGCATTTTGTTATGGCTACAAGCCTGTGAAAGCCGAGGAGTGGGATGTGGTGGTTTGAGTACTTATGGCCCCATAGACTCGTGTTGTCTGAATGCTTGGCATTATTAGGACACATGGCCTTGTTGGAGGAAATGCATCTCTGTGTAGGCAGGCTTTGAGGTCTCACTTATGCTCAAGTTATGCTCAGCGTGTTAGACAGTCTTCTCCTTGCTGCCTGCTGATGAAGGTGTAAAACTCTTGGCTCCATCTCCGTCATCATATCTGCCTGCGTGCTGCCATGCTCCCCGCCATGATGATAATGGGCTAAACCTCAGGACCTGTAAGCCAGCCCCAGTTAAATGTTGTCCCTCATTAGAGTTGTTGTGGTCATAGTGTCTCTTCATGACAATAAAACCTTAACTTGGACAGTAGACTTATTTTGTTYTGTTGTTGATTCATATCTTGAACAAGTAAATGTTGGATCATGTCTCCCCAGAAACAGTGTCTTACAAAATTTCATCAATTTATTTCTTTCTGAGATAGTCATTTATCTTTCTTTCAGAGCTTCTATATTCCTTATTCTGTCCTTTCTGGATTTTTGAAATAGGGTTTCATGTATTCCAGGATGCTGGTCTTAAACTCTATATGTATCTAAAGATGACCTAAACTCTGATCTTCCTATCTACACCTCCCAAGTGCCAAGGTTGCAAGCGTATGCCATACAATTCACCGTGATGCACTGAAGAGCATCGCTTGCTTCTAGCTTTCTGTACTATAGCATTTGGTACTAATTTTCATTTCAGCTTTTCTTGTTGGGCACTATCTATATCAGCTCACAACAATTTGTGTGATATAGACATGCTTAATGGGTAAAACTGAACAAAATAAAATATGGACTTGAATATGTCTTTGAATATAATGGCACATGTTGTGGAGGTGACATTTCATTTTTTAATCACAATAAAGCAATAATGACTTTAACAGTACTAGCTGTATGCCTCATCCCACATAGCTTGGTCCTGGAAACCTGACCAGAGTGATGAGGAAATGAATGAAGGACAGACAGACACAAGTACAGAACAGCTGGGGGCGGGTGGCTGTGGCCTCCGATGGAGACAGGATAACAGCAACCATATTTGGTACATCTGAATCAAGGAGGTGCATTTATTGCACAGGAGCCTCACTTTTTTTTTCCACAAGCAAAATAATTTAAATTTGATATTTAAAGGAACCATTATTAAAAATATTTTAAAGGTCTGGCAAGGTGTTGCTAGCCTTTAATGCCAGCATAAGGGAGGCAGAGGCAGGCAGATCTCTGTGAGTTCGAGGCCAGACTCCTTGTCTACAGAGCAAGTTCCATGACAGCCACAGCTATACAAAGAAACCTTGTCTCAAAAAAAGAAAAAGTTATAGAATTTATGTGGGCATCTACAATGACTTCAGATTCCGTGTAGGATGGAGACATGTTTAATGATAAAAAAGATGTTTGAAAAAGTGACTCACGTTGCTTCTGTTTCACTTTTTAAATCTGACTTGGTTAATTTTTTAGGATTTAAAAGAACTTCTTTAAACTATCTGAAAAGCCCTGTTAGACTTTAAACAATGGTTTTTGTGCTCAACATGCAAATGAGAAGCACAGAGTTTGATGAAACTGAACGTCCAGTGTAAAGGGAGACACTGAGGCAAGGACAAACATGGCATGCCCCTGGGTTAGGGCTAGCTCACGCCCCTGGGTTAGGGCTAGCTCACACCCCTGGGTTAGGGCACACGCCCCTGGGTTACTGCTCATGCCCCTGGGTTACTGCTCATGCCCCTGGGTTAGGGCTCTTTGTATATTTTGGGGAGAATGTTATTGCTAAGATTTCATACAGGATGAGAGCAGTGTAGAGTCATACTGTCCAGTCTAACTTGATAAATCTGGCTGTAAAATATTTAGTGTGTCTAAACCTATTTTCTTTACTAGTAAAATACCTACCATAGAAGATATTATGAAGATGAAGATAATGTGTAGAGAGTACTTAACACAGTCTTTGGGGTATAAAGATGGATTTCCAGTACTAATGAATAAGATTGACACAGGGGCTGGTGAGATTACTCAGTGGGTAAAGGTGCTTGCCTCACAAACCCAGAAACCTGAGTTCAAATCCGGCAGCTCAAGTAAAAGGTAGAAAGAGAAAACCATTGTGGTTATATTTTGATTACAGGAAAAAAGAAAGAAAACAAAAGAGCAGCAAGATAAATAGTAGATTTTAGAACTGCATTTTTCTCTAGCAAGTGTTGAAAAAAACAACATTGTTTTTTCCAAGTGTCAGGAAAAATGCTTATGGGAATAATTTAAAAGGTACAGAGTCATCTACGTCAGTATGATGTACATCGAGATAAATCTAGAAGAAAATCTGTTTGGAGATTATGTCGAAAATTAAAATGTTTCGAAAGTTGACAGCGGCCTCTTCCATTGTGAAATCCCATACCTACTTGGCCATTCCAAGGCTTTTACAATATTTTTGCCATTTTTCGTGAATTTGTGAAATAAACGAATGCTTTAATAAACCAGTTCAACAAGCCACGGCTCGTGTGAGTTGGATTGTGATCCTCTGTGGTGTAAGATGGGCGGCCAAGGGGCAGTTACAGAGTGATGAATCTGGGAGGGTGGGTGGGGGTGTGTCTGGTGACACGAATATGGTGGGGAGAGGGACTGGTCATTAGCATCAGGGATCAGAAACGGGATCTTGGGGCTTCCCTGCCGGACAGGCTCTGAGGAAGTAGAGGACTGAGGCAGTGGCCTTGGAAGTGAGTCCTGGGAGAGTGGACCTGAGGCTGGTGGAGTGGGAGACAGATGAACAGGGACAGACATAAGGCAAAGGCAGCATGGAAGAGCCTGTTCAGTACCCAGGGCAAACGAGCTGGGCCAATAGGTGTGAAAACCCACTCAGAAATGCTACAGCTGAGTCAGAAATGAAGGCTCTTTCATAAACACTTCTGATTTTTTAGCCTGGAGAAGGGACCATAACCTTAACCCTAACTCAAGGGGAAATAACTATTTTAACATCCATAAGACAGGCTTGTGGAAGTAGTGTTCTTACTGAGATTCGGAAGACAGAACTGCTCACCCCTCCCCACTGACTCAGCTGCACATTCTACAACATACAGAGGAATAGATTTAGGGGTGTTTAAAAAACATTCTAAGACCCCTCCCCTTGAGTCCTGAGCATCTCTCACCTCCCAGGCCTCTGGGGCATTCTGGAGGATCCCCCCAACCTCCTATCTCCCGAGGTTGCCTGTTTCCATTCTTTCTGCTGGCCCTCAGTGCCCCAGTCTTTTCCCTCGTCTAATACCAGATCAGGTTCCCCTCTCCCCTCCACTCCCTCCCCACCCCGTCCACTTTCTCTCCCAGGTCCCTCCCTCCCTCCCCACTTGTGATTTCTTCTCCCTCCCTAGTGTGACTGGGCCATCCTCACTTAGGCGTTTCAGCTTGTTGACATTTTTTGAGTTCTGTGGACTGTATCTTGGGGACTCTGTCATTTTCTTTCTTGGCTAACACCCACTGATTAGTAAGTATATACCGTACATGTCCTTTTGGGTCTGAGTTACCTCACTCAGGATGCTATTTTCTAGCTCCATCCATTTGCCTGCAAAACTCAGGATGTCCTGGTTCTTAACAGCTGAGTAGTATTCCACTGTGTAAGTGAACCACATTTTCTGTGTCTATTTTTCTGTCATGGGACATCTGAGCTGTTTCCAGCTTCTGGCTATCACAAATAAGGCCGCTATGAACATGGTGGAACACGTGCTCCTGTGGCGTGGTGGGGCATATTTTGGGTATATTCCCATGTTTGTCACCTGAGGTTTTTGATCGTAGCCATTCTGATTGGTATAAGGTGGAATCTCAGGGTCGTTTTGATTTGCATTTCTGTGATCACTAAGGACTTTGAACATTGACCCATAAGTGTTCCTGTCTGAAAGAATTACAGGGATGGGAATGGAGAGAAGCCTGAGGAAAAGAAGGTCCAGCGACAGGCCCAAAGAAGAATCCAGCTCAAGGGGAGGTCCCAAGGCCTGACACTAGTACTGAGACTATGGAGCGCTCACAAAAAACCGGCCTAGCATGGCAGCACTCTGGAAGACCCATCAGGCAGCTGAAAGAGTCAGATGCAGATGTTTGAGCCCAACCAATGGTCAGAAGCAGCTGACCCCTGCCTTTGAATTAGAGAAAGACTGAAAGAAGCTGAGGAGAAGGGCGATCCTGTAGGAGGACCAGCAGTCTCAAGTAATCTGGACCCCTGAGATCTCTCAAACACTGGACGACCAACTAGGCAGCATACACCAGCTGATATGAGGCCCCCAACACACATACAACAGAGGACTGCTGGGTCCAGGTTCAGTCAGAGAAGATGCACCTAACCCTCAAGAGACTGGCAGCCCCAGGGAGTTTAAAGGTCTGGTGGGGTGGAGGGTGGGGACATCCTTGTGGAGACAGGGGTTAGGGAGAATGTATTGGATGTGGAACACTTGGAGGGTGGACAGGGGTAGGTGGGGGAATAAAATATGGAGTGTAAAATATTAATTAAAATAAAAAATAAAACAACATTCTAAATAAAATACCCTGAAAACAGAAGAAAACCTGAGGTAAAGGGAATAGCTGGAAGGTCGGGCCCCACCTTGGCTCTGGACTTTGTAGGAAGAAACACAGAGAAAGACTCATGGGCTGAAGAGCTTACAGTGATGAATAAACAGAGACTAGAGCTCCAGGAGCTCACAGGGGACTAGGAGATGGTGGGCAGCTCGGGAAGGTTCTCAGCGAAGACACTGCTGAGTTGGGGGTGACCTGTGCAGCCATCCACGGGGCTTTCCGAAACTAAATCCTCACCGTAGGCCGGTGGCATTCCATGGACCCTGAGCTCAGGGAATTCGTCTCTCAGGAGACTCAAATAACACAGTGTAGAAGTTCCAATTCTGGATGGTTTGGCCTGATCAGCAAACAAATTCTATTGTTATCTATAAAAATGATGTAGTTGACACTAACTTTCAAATCTTGCCCACAGACAGCATTTCTCTTAACCTATGCAAAAAGTCACATTTTGTTGCCTTTTCAATAATTACCAGAGGAAATTTCATTATTTGACCCACTGAACTTTTGTTCCCTTTTTATTTGAAAACAGGTCTCACTGTATAGATTAGGCACACTTATAATGCTCCAGCCTCCCCTCTGCCAGGATAGGTATGGACAACCAAACCTAGGGTACAGTCTAATTTAATGCTAGAAACACAGAGACTCTCATCTTACGAACTCTGGATTATTGATTTCTTGTAGAAGGAAATATATTTATTTAATCATCTGCCCACTACGAATAGTTCTGATACAGCTCTGGTCAACTTGAGAGAAAAATGCACTCTAGGTAAATGTTTTCACCACTTTTGAAGTAATGTGTTTAAATTGACTCTTCTGGTGATATCACTCTGAAAATGAAGATAAACTTAGAGACCTTTTATGTTTACAAGGAAAAGAATGTTGTTTCAATCATTCTCATCAAATTATCCATTAAAATAGTATAAAAGTTGTTTTGCTGTAGATTATTACAGTACAAGTAAGTTTCAGGTAACTTAGAACATGAGAATATCTGAGGCATTGAATTGCCGCAAATTGTACTGAAATGGGTGTTTTTGAAAAGGTGTCTTAAAAGTCTTTTGATCTAAAATAGTGGGAGGAGGGTGTGGTGAGGGTGTGACACACGGAGCTGCCATTGTTAGGTGGTGATGATATTACAGTAGCTCAAGCCAAGTAGAGGGACAGAGTGGAGAAGCAGGCAGAAGGAAAATGGCTTTGTTAGAGGCTGTAAAAGGTTTGAAGAATTGAGTAACTTTACTAGCCCAAAGGTCATTTGCATACATACAGAAGCCACTGGAGAAATTCAGGAGAGGGTAGACGATGAGGAAAAGTCCCTTCAAGTGCGCAGAGATACCACCTTCTCACTGGTACTGTGTATGTATGGGGTGAAGCCCTGACCAGCGATTTTTCCCACAATCTTACCTGCAGAACAACAACAAGGATTTTTAGCAACAACTACTTTTATTATTGCATAACATTTTGTGGGGCGTACGCAATACTTCTGTTTTGTTTCATTATTAATGAGGACTTTAAGGGAAATGGACTTAAGATACTGAATGGTCCTGGAGAGGATTTATATAGCATGCTTACTTTGTTTTCAGAAAAGTATAATTTATCTTCTTTATTTTTGCCACAGTGGGGATCTCACCTGTGGACTTGCGCATGCCAGGCATGCCTGCCACTGAGCAATAGCCACTGTCTAAAAGGCAGACATACAGTCTTCAGAGAGAAGTTTGGAGATATTTTTCAATAGACATTTACAGTAATTTTTTAATATAGTAAATCATATTGTAAAATATATATGTAGAGAGAATTCTGGAATTTTGGTTATTCGAAAAGCATAGGACTATTATCAGAATAGTTTTTGTTTTAATCCCAGGTGTGGAGAAATGGGGCTGCTTTGCAGCAGCAGACTCTGATTTGCCTTGTGCTCTAGCAGAGGCACAGTTATTCCAGCTGCAGATAGTTTCTGAATTGTAAGATGTTTGGAATTCTGGGAATATTTTTGGAGGGTGTACAAATGCCACAGCCCTAATAGGAGAAGTGGGTGGTGGCTGGTTGTGGTTCGCTAGTAGTCGTGCTCAAAGAAGAAACAAGAAGAAAGAAACTAGATTCAGAAATATTTTTCTCCCCTCTAACCTTCTTTCTCTGCTATCCAGTGATAGGGGCTGAAACCAGGGGGATAAAGAGGGGGAGAAGAACCCACAAAGTAGCAAAAAAACAACTACAAGCAAAGAAACAAGAAGACATTAGATTCACACATCAATCTCTCACCTCTACCCTTCTTTCTCTCCAATCTAGTGATAGGGGGGATAAAGGGTAGAACAAAGAAGAACCCACAAAATAGCTAAGTCCAGCTACATATATGTGCTTTAAAACTTGTTTAACACTTATCATAGTTTGAGCTATGTGTCTTCCAGGCAAGCACAGGGACCTGAGTTCTGATCCTCAGAACTTATGTAAAGAGCCAGGCATGGGGGAGGGGGGAGGAGAGGTAAAAAGGCATATGGGACATTGGGGGGGCGGGGAAACCAGGAAAAAGGGAAATGAAATGTAAATAAAGAATATTAAAAAAAAAAAAAAAAAGAGCCAGGCATGGKGGCCCTTGCTCTAACCTCAGCCTGGGGTCAGAGGTAGACAGAGAGATGAATCCCTGCAGTTCCCCTGAGCTTCAGGCTCGATGAGAGACCCTGACTGAAACAGTCAAGGTCAAGAGTGACCAGGGAAAGTCGCAGTGTCAGCCTTGGACCTCCATGTGCGTGCACACACAGATGCACATGTACTCACATGCACATATCACACACATGCAACACACACATAGACAAACCCATGAGCGTGAATCACACTTGCCATAACATAGGTTCTATTCTGTACACCGTAATGTCTAAAACATAACTTTGGAAGTGTCAATGTTGTAGCAGGCACCTGTGGCAGGAGTTGTTCTTCACTTGATATGTTTATAAAATACACAGAATGTTGACATATATGTGAAAATATTTACCAAAATTATAAAAGTTATAGTAATAAAGCAGCTAAGACACTTCCGTGATAAATGTGGGTTTTGTTGTTGTTGTTGTTTTTACTTTTATTGAATATTTTGAGACTGAGTCTCATTATTTGACCCTGACTAACCTAAAATTCTCTATGTAGACCAAGCTCTTCTTAGACCTCTGGTAATCCTACTGCCTCCATCTCTTGAGTGCTAAGTTTATAGGTATATGCTACCACACCTGGCATATATACATATATACACATATATAGGTATGTATATATAGGTATGTGCCAACACACACACACTCACACACACACACATATATACATACATACATACATACATACATACATACATACATACATACATACATAATCACCTGTAAATATAATGTTCAAAATGACTGGGCACATGACTTTCTGATACAACACAGAATACATCTGGTCCTTCTGAATGTCTGAGTAACGGACATGACTTCAGTATGCTAATGAGACACTCGGGATGGAGCTGGCCACCTGCAGTACCACCCACGTGATCTGTGGGTTAGGGCTCTCAGTTGGCTGGACTCCAGGGGGTGAAATGGGTTTGGAGATTGAGTTCATTTATTCAGCCAATAAATTCTATAGCCATGCCTATGTAATGAATGCCTGATTAAATAATCAAAAAAGACTCGAGGACACTGAGGCTGGTTGGTTAATGTGCAGATGTGCTGCACAAATGACAAGCAGATCCCAGACTCACCCCCCTCTACACCCCACCCCACGCCCACCCTGGACTTGGTAGGCAGACTCACCCCCTCTACACCCCACCCCACGCCCACCCTGGACTCGGTAGGTGTGCCTCTCATTTGATTATTGTTAAATTGCATCTTGCATGCTAACACTCAAACTCTAAGTAGTGTCTTGGTGGGCTTTATGAAATCACTCTAGCTGGGTCTCACACTAATTCACTGATAGTTTATCTCGAAAGTGAATCGTAGGACAGCAGCTGGTGCCGGAAAATTGTGGTTTGGTCACATTTGTGCCATGACAAGACTTGAGTGGTTCTGATTCATCACAGTACCAACCAGAAAGAGAAATGCGAAATGCAGACAGCGAGAGGAGCCTTCCTTTCTGGATGGCTGCCACGTTAGTTCGCACTCTGTTGGCAATCATCAGTTCAGCCTGGTTTACCTGGCTCCCAGTCTTGGAGACTCTAGGGTACAAGGCTGACAATGGCCTCCTGCTGGGTGAACCTCAAGGCATACAGGATGTAGCTTATTGTTTTATGCTCTTGCCTTTGCTCTGGGAAGTGGTCTGCGCTACCAGCACCCACCCGACTTCCCTTGAATTCTTGGACAACACACACACACACACACACACACACACACACACACACACAGACACACACACACACAAACACAGTCTGTTCCTTTTCAACTTGCCTTAAGACACAATCACTGGGCACTGCTATCTCCTGCCTGGAAAAGTGTGCCCTTGATAATATTTTTAGTTCTCTCCGCCTACCTGTCCTAAACTTCAGTGACTGGTCCCACCTAGCACCTGTCAAAAATTCCTGGCCACCTGCCTGTAGTAGTGGCCACAGGCCCCAGCTCCCCCTGAGACCTTACATGGTTGCTGGCTTCTTCTCCTTCTGAAGCATGGCAAAAACTTCCTCTGCTTCCTTGCAACACCTTTTCCTCCTGGGACTGGGAAGTCCCACCTATACCTTCTGCCCAGCAATTGCCTCCTCTCCCCCTTCCCCCAACCCGGCTTTCTTTATTGACAGTTCAAAAACCAATAGGGGAACAGGACCTTATCATCAAAAACTGTCCCTAACAGGACCTAATAGGACATCACATAGCATGGGACAGGGAGAGTGCATGTTCATATTTTGTCTTCTCATCTTTGCCCCTCTTCTGAGAAGGAGCCCCCATCATTGAGATGTCATGATAATGATTTTATTTAAGTCTACCTCCTAGCCCCCATTTGTAAATGTCAGCTAGATTGTTTTCAGTCTCTAAATGCCTAGCAATGGAGGTTATTTTTCAATGCATGAAGCCTCCAAGAACCTTCAAACCATAGCATGCAGCCACTATCTGTACCAGACAATAGGGGTTAAATTTGTACCTATGAAGCCATAGATGGAAACAAGTGATTCATGATATGAAACTGTAACTGTACTACAACCAGCTGATAAAGGTAAAATGTAATTTTATCAATGGAATTGAGAATTGGTGACAGCCTCAGTGTTAGAACAGGAAGCTGGTTTGCACATGTAAGGAGGTGCAAAACCTTGACCCTGAACCAAGCTCAAACTTTAATAAATCTGAGACATGGTCACTTACCTCAAGATAACTTGTCCAGGCACAGCAAAGGGACTGCTAAGGCCTCTCTACCAAGAAGATACTCCACACAGTGACAGGATGAAACCAAGAAACCAGTGAGATCCATAGCTATTAAAATGCTGTCTCATTTTGTGGGTACCTGGTATTAGATTAGCTCCTTGGGAAATCTCTATTTTGTTTTGGCTTTTAGTTTTTTGTAACAAATTCTCTCACCCCTTTGCTGAGATTGGTCTGGAATTTGCTTTGTAGCCCACTCTAGACTTGACAACTTCCTGTTTCTGCAGGTCCAGCTAAGAATCTTTATCTTAAACAGTCTGTAAAGGCTTCTCTGGGTCTTTGGTTTCAAAATCAGTTCTAATCATCTCCACAGAGCTCACTACAGCACAGTCACAGACAGCTACACATGATCCAGTCACATGGCAAGCGACTATTCCAGAGGGAACAGCCATCCTAGAGGACTGAAAACAAGCTGTGGTAAAAAGCGTGAAGTGCCCTTGCTGAAGGTGCTCTCCAGTTCTCCGTGTAAAAACACCGAGTGTGTGTTGATAGCAGGACTCAGTTTTATGCTAATCATATCCACTGAATAGGTCTGTCACAGAGGGTGTGGGAAATGTTGTTAGGGGGTCTCACCTGCATGGCATCCCACCAGACCTCACTGCTACAGAACCTACCAACAGTAACTTCTCATCAGGACTGCTGTTGTGGCATTCTTGTAATGGCCCCTTTAAAGCCTGAGAACATGGTGGAAATTAACAAGAATGGAGAGAGATAGATAAGAGAATGGAGGAACTTCTCCTGCAGGTAGAAGTCTAGGTTAGTCTCCAAGCAGAAGGCCCTACAAACTGCTGAGGAGTTGACTGATGCCAGCAGCTCTGGGAGAGGGAGGATGGGGGAGAGCTTCAAATGGATCCTGACAAGGTTGACAGTCTGGATCAGCTTAATTTTACAGGGATATATAAATATAAATATAAATATAAATATAAATATAAATATAAATATAAATATAAAATATAAATATGCACACATACACATATACATGTGTATATATATATAAATGTGTGTATATATAGATACACATTTATATATACAAAGGACCAGAGGAGAAGACACTAGACTAACTCAACCATGAGCCACCTTCTTATGCCAAAAGGATACTTACAGCCAGGCCTTATTCTGAGAATGTAGCATGCAATTGAACCAATCATTGATTGTAGGAAGTCAGGGAACATACTGCATGAAGGGCTAGCCTTCCTCATGGGTGTCAGCATGAAGATGGAGGATCTGCATTAGACAGATCCCTGTTTTCTTGCTAGCTCTGGGTGGGGGGTGAGGGTAGGGGCCAGAGATAAATTGTGTTATGACTACACAATTCTCAGCAGGAAGGATGATCCTATGACTACACTCTTTCCCATCTTCAGCCTTCTTCCTGTTTGTCCTGGTTGGCTTTGTCAACCTGACATAACCTTCAGTCATCTGAACAGAGAACTTCAAGTGAAAAATTGCTTTGATCAGATTGGTCTGTAGTTATCTCTGTGGGGGGTTGTCTTAATAAATAACTGATATAGGAGGGCCCAACCTACGATGGGCGATATCATCCCTGAATCATATAGGCCAACTACTGACCAATATCTTACACAGTTCCTGCTGTACTTCATTGGTTGTGAAGGGAGTTTCTTGGGAAAGTAGTGGACTTGCAGTCAGGTCTGTCCCGTAGTACTTAGATGGAATATAACCTGGGATTGTAAGAGAAATTAACCCTTTCTCCTACAAAGCTTCTTTTATGATCACAGCAACAGACATGAAAGTGGAGCACTACCAGATGCAGTGGCCAGGACCAGAGCTGCAACAGCAAAACGGGAAGCAGAGTTGCTTCCTGAGTAAGAAATCAAGACTTTACGCCTTTGAATCTAAACCCCTAGGCATCCAATGGGGGTGGGGGTCTTAGCTGCTATAACAAAATACTGAAAATGCATGAATTATAAAGACATTTCTTTCTTGTGGCTTTGGAGGTTGAGGAGCCCGCTACTGAAGAGCTGAGATCTGAGGCAGTCCATCTCTTTGCATCCTGACTGGGTGGAGAGCACAGCACAGCACAGCACAGTAAGAGAATAAGCAGAGGATGGGAGCCAGGGAACACATCTCTGTTGTGAGAGAAAAGTTTTCTACCAACTCTCTAGTGAGGGTGGGGTGCTCGTGACCCAAGCACTTCCTGAAGGTCCTACTTCCCAATGCCTTCACTATGGCAGTTAACTCTCAACATGAGATTTGGAGACGATATTCAGCTCACGGCACCTTGTGGATAAACTAGTACTGTGCTGTGTATTGATAGAAACAGCTTGCTGATTCTATACTCGATGGAATCTTACACTACGTGGAGTGGACTGAGGGAAAAGTAGTTGCTAAGCAGTACTGTTGCTGACAATCTAGGTCAGCACAATGGTCAATGCCCTTTCAAAGGGGGAAATGGATGATGTAGAGAACCGGTACCTAAGGATACAGGAGTGAGCCAGCGGATGAAACAGAATGCCAAGATTACGGTAATGTCTCAACAGAGGCTTAGAGGAGGACAAGACCATGTCTTCTGTCAATCATACCTGATGACTGGAAGGATGATGCCATGTATTCATCTGAGGTATAGTCATTCTAAATTGTGAAGGTCTATACTAACAGAAGCTAGATAGGGCTCAGGTAATACACCAGTATCTTTTGTTACATTTATATCACAATTGGTGATTCACGTTAAGAGTCTGATATCAGTGCTGTCAGCTGCACTGGGAAATTACAAATGCTGCCTTTGCTATGCTCAGTAGGGTACGGATTTTTTTTTTTAAACTATGAAAGATACAGTGTCAAAGACCAGGGAGTGGGGCTATAATAATCTACCTGATCTTTGGGAGAAGGAAGGTAACTGGTACAGACCTCCCAAAGTCCCAGAATTGTCCTGAATGCTAGGATATCTGGTATAATAAATGGGGTGGTTTGGGGAAAGAAATCTAGATGGGATGTGATTGCCAGAAAAATATCTCAGGGCATAAGTGAGTGGGGCTGGGGATGAAGCCACCAACATGACTGTCCTGGCTGGTTTATACTGCCAACATGAGACAAGTTAGCGTTATTTGGAAAGACAGACTTCAGAAAATGCCTCAATAAGATTCATTGGCCAAATAAATAAATGCAATCTCCAAACCCATTTTTTTCCCCTGCAGTTCAGCTGAATGAGAGGTCTAGCCCTGTCCCCAGTTTCCTGTCCAGTTTGGATTCCTAACCAGGCTTCCTTCGATGACAAACTGCAATATGAAACTGAAAACAAAAATGAATTCTTTCTCCCCAAGTTGTTCTTGGTCATGGTGTTTTAGCACAGGAACAAAAACTCTAACAAGACAGAAGTAAACATTTTAATCAATTATGCATATATAATTAAACCTTGATTTTAAAAACAAAACTGAGAAAACCCGAGACAGCCAGACTCAGGGAGGACGCGTCCTGCTGGGCACTGTCATGGATTCACGGTCAGGATGAGGAAGCTGACTGTCCCCTTCTTCCCCAGGATTGCTCTCCGGGCCTCCGCCATGCACCTGTTTGCATTTCCATTTATCCTTCCACATCGGACCTCAGTAAAGCCCTTCAGAGAGTTCCGCAGATGACTCTATTGAGTTATCAGCTTGAAAAGGAGGGATTTATGGGAGCCTCCAATGTACAGCCATGTCAAACCCAGGCAGATAGCCTGGGGACTCGGGGCAGACCGTCTGTGGCCTGTGGTGTCCACTGCCGACTCCAGTGGGCAGGGTCAAGCCTGAACTGAACTGTTAGACATCAAACAACACAAACAGACTTCATTTCTTTTTACTTTTTTATTGTAGCAAATATACTAGACATAAAATTTAACCCTTTTTTATTTTTGAAACATTACACTGAAATTTAACAATGTAGAAAGCATGTATAACATATGAGTCATCTTATCGGATTTCTTGAATTGAACACATCCATGTATGCAAATTCTGGACTAAGAACTAGACAGTCCAACATTTCATAAAAGAAAAGGTACATATTGGGAACCACAGGGCATTTCGAGAAGGAAGGAAACCTACTTGAGAAATTACAGTGGAGGGTAAGGGGTGATGTTTTCCCAGGGCGTGGGCATGAGCTGGGTAATGCACCAATCCCAAGAGCAGGCTCAAGGGCATTTTAGACGGATGTCTGTGTCGCTGCTAAAAAGCTTTTGGAGATTTGCAGATGCATTAAAGCCAGACAAACAGGTTCATCCAGTGAAGAGAGTTTTGAAAATTCAGACTCTAAGTCTTTGGCACAAATATTCTGAAGTCAGGGAGAAATGAAAATACAGTTTGTCCACTTTGTCAATAGGGTAAAAAAAATGCAGTTTGCCTACTTTTTCACTATGGTAAACAAAAACAAAACAAAAACAACAAAAGAAAACCTGGAAACAAAATTTATCATTTTAATCCTTTTAAAGAGGACAACGGAGGTTTACAACATCCACAATGTTATCAGCCATCGCCCCTATCCATTTCTAGAACTCTCACCCCTAAGCGGAACTGCACGCACTACACAATGCAATCCCGAGTCCCTCCTCCAGCGACCGTCCCTCTTGTCTCTTCTGACTGGAAGAACGTGCATGTTCCAGGTGTCTGTGTAGGCACCGCAGGGCTGGCGTCTGTGCACGCCTGGTCTATTCACCTCGTGTAAGTTCTCCAAGGCTCACCCGCTGCGGCGTGTGCACAGCTCAATCCTCTTAGGAGAGAGTAACTCCACTGCCCGAGAATACCACATGGTTTTCTCTGATTGCGGCTGATGGACATCGGAGCTGTTCCCAGCTTTTGCTATTTGAACTCTCAACTTCAGCATACAACTATCTTTATTGTTACATTTTCCCCGAACCCTTTCTCCTGTATTTTTGCTTTATAAAGTATGGAGATACTTTACAATTTATGTTTCAAATAGAAATTAACAATAACATACACTGTAAATAACTCAAGGCTTTATTATAAGAATACCTATTCATACTGAAGACCCAGAAATAAAGAAAAGGAAAAGAGAACCCTGGGATGTACTCACACTCCTTGAGCATAAATAAGCATACAGAAATATTTTCTTAATTATTAGACTAGAAAAATATAAATGATGGAATTACATGTCATTTTGTGCTTAACCTTCCTGAATGTACCTTAAGTATCCGATACACAGAAAGTGCACACACTTATTCAAACACAATGCCTTTCTTTTGACAGTCCTAGGGATCAAACCCAGGGCCTCGAGCATGCTAGGCAAGCGCTCTACCATCGACAGGACGCACTAGCCTTAAAATCATGCCCCCTTTAAAAAGCAAACAAGCATGCACATCTTTGGTTAGTCCGGACGAGTTTCGAGGTCAGTGCGGCGCTCAGTGCTTTAGGCCCACAGTCTTGCTGGACTGGCCGCTGGATGACCGGTCTCGTTCTTTAGTAATTTCCATCTCAATTTTGGCTTTGATTTTCTCCCAGTCTATTTGGAGCTACAACAGAAGGAAAAAGAGAATCGTACTTATATCCTGTGATTTCAGTTAATCCAAAGTAACCAAGAGTAAATAAAAACTGAATATATGACTTCCAGAACACAGACAGAGAGGTACTGAGGAGAAGTTAATGAGAAGTAATGCTGAAAACCTAGGCGCTGCCTTTGAGATCAAGAGAATGGTTATAAAGCTCAGGATTTGCACAGAAACTTAGGGACAATGTAGAACAGCAACTCTGGCCCCAACAAAAGCAAATCGGGCGTGGCAGCAGCTAGGGTGTGTTTGCACCCTATGATGCTCTGGACACCTCATACGCCATCAGAAGTCCAGCTTGCAAGGAAAGACAAGGGAGTGTCATTTCAGAAGTGCTGCCCTTGTGCCTTACAGAAGGGTGTGGTGGTCACTAACTGATGACAGCCATCAGAGGAAGCAGATATAGGAACAGTTGGGAGACACAGGAGGGTGACAAGAATTTTATCTGTCTCTCTTTTTTATCCATGACATATACCCTAGCCTAGACCTATCCCTTTCTAAATTCATTAGATTTGATACTGGGAAAGGACTCCTCTGGCCCTGAGTTCTATGAGAAATTTCTTTAGGAATATTTATTTCTTTAGGAATCCACTGTTAAACAAAATTGGAGATCACTTATTTAGGAATTTGTGTCTTCTAAGGCAAGACATGGGAAAAATTGGGTCCTAGACTAAGTTTAAACTGTGAAACAGTCAGAAGTGAAGAGGCTTTTACCTGTTTACACAGGGATGTTACCTTTTACATGTAAAGGGGTTACACTTTTACACAGGGATGTCACCTTTTACATGTAAAGGGGTTACACTTTTACACAGGGATGTTAGCTTCTACATGTAAAGGGGTTACGCCTTTACACAGAGATGTCACCTTTTACATGTAAAGGGGTTACGCCTTTACACAGGGGTACTGAATAAACAGCATAAAACCAGACCAAAGCAGCACCTGCTGCTTGAGCAGACTCATCTGAAGAAACTGAGAGATTAGCTCAATCTTAATAGAACTGCAGGCCTATTTTGTGCTACTAGTATTTGATGAAATCACTTAGTTATTTTTTATTCCAAAATGCTATATCTAAATTTCCATTAAGTAATTTGTTGATATTTTGGTGACCTTAAAAATAATTGTACATATTTATCTATAATATATAAGATAGACTGATTAATAATTAATAGAATTTCTTTTTAGCCTAGATGATAACTGTCTGTACTGAGGGTCAAATGACAGCCTGCTGAGAAGCAGGACAAATATTAGATTAGTGAAAGAATGGTTTTCAGGCCACAACTTGTTACTTTTAAATGGTAATACATGCATTCCCATGTTTAACAAAGCCATTATAAAAAGAGAGGCAAACTTTGCTGGCTGCCTTGGACTTCTTCCAGCCTTAAACTGACTGACAAGTGTTTCTCTAGCAGTCACAGCACAAGTCCACAGCGCTGCCCCAGCAGCCCACCCATCACAGCGACTGCGGCCATCACCAGTTACCGGCTGACAAGCAAATGAATGCATCCCCTGATGCTCGCCTGCAGAAGATGACTCTCATATCACCTGACAGTTATCCAGTCTTTCGACAGTGTTCTACAGATAATTTAGTCCAAATAAGAATATTTTTAACTATGTTTTAGATAAGAGTGCTTGTTCCCTGACAGTTTCAAGTGACTTCTACATCAAAAGCCTTACTTTCTACTATAGAGACTGCCAAACTATTTGGCAAACTATTCTTAGTCGCATAAAAGCGTTTAAACAATCCAGCTTGTCTACTCTTAGTAAAGGTCGGCTGCCTGACTAAACCAAGAATAGTGTGGCAATCAGCCATGAATTCACCGAATTCTCCATCCTTATACTCAGCAACCTGCTAACCCTCACCCCAGCCATTGTCCTCCTGCCTCAGGCTAACCTCTTCACATCCCTGACTCCTTGAGGACACTGCCTCCAGGAACCACAGAGTCAAGGTCTCTTCACCTGCCTCTGATTCTCTCTGAGAGCTGCCACCGTCACTGTCCTCACTGGGGCTCTGATTCTCTTTCCAGAACACCTTAAAATGGCCGCTCACCAGCCACACTTCAGCAATCACAGTCCTTATCCTGTTTTGTAGACTTCTCTGTGCAACAAATAGTTAACACTCGTTTATGTCAAGCCTTGACCTAAGTACAGGGTTCAATAATGGGTGAAAACATTAAAAAACCACTATCTTCATAGAGAGATAATAAAGACAGAGACAAATAATAAAAATGTTTAAATATGTAAGCATACATGGTAAGGGCTTTGAACGTAGGGAAGGAGACAGTGAGGGCCTGGTGTCAAATAGGAAGCCACAACGGCCTTTTAATCACTTGCTGGGTTTATTCAGAAGATGCAAGTGCAATCCCCAGCACCCATGTGGCCCTTGCAATTATCCATGATGCAGTCTTCTGTCCTCTGCAGGTACAAATTCACAGATAGATGAAATTTAAAATAAAAACGTCTTACAAATAAGCTAAAATTCCGTTGATGGAAGGAATGTATTGTGTGTGTGTTTGTGTTTCCTAAATTAGGGAAACAGATCTAAGTGCTAGCTTTCTAGATATCTACATGAGTTACCTAAAATATCAAGTAGCACCCAACCTCAAGACAAATTATCAAAAAACTGATGGGCATTACTAAAAAAAATTAGCATATGACTCAACTTTTGTCATAAGGCAAATGTTTCATATAAGGCATGCATACCACTGTAAAACACTGTATAATACTTACACCTTCTGCATACTGCAAATATCGTTTATTAGTTTCCTGTTTACCAAATGTCTCCAAAAACTTTTGACGATAAGCAAGAACTGTATCAACATGGGTTTTGTATTTTACAGCCAATTCCAGTGCCCTGTAACGAGAAGTTACAGATTGTCAACATTGCTGTGTCTACATAACAGTTTTAAAGTCAGAGGTAGGACAAGTGACTGCTCTGTAGACTGGAAAGCCATTTTTCTGCTTTAGCTATCTATGTACTTTACAAAGCCCAGAAGAGACATGACCCTTCTTGCTGACCAGCTCCTCTTGTACAAAAACAACAACTGCACACTGCTGTGCTAGCTCTACTCATAAGGCCTGTATTACTGGCCTCCCACTAGAATCTCCATTTTTTTGAGTGAAACTACTTTGCATTTTCCCTTGGTGAGTACTGGCAGAGGGCATGCATGAAGAACACTCAGCATTTGATGGTAGATCATCGTAAAGTACAGCATTTTATTAATCTATAACAAACTTATAGAATAAAAAGTGATAGTACTATATCAAATTAAAAATCATATAAAATACGAAATTGATATTAAAACCAGTGTGACTAAATGCCATTACTATTGGAATCTTGGGCATGCTAGGCTGGCAAGCTATCTGAGCAGCTTGCCTCCAAGCCTGGTAGCTTGAGTTTAACTCTCAGGTCGCAGATGATGGAGAGAACCAACTTCCCCAAGTGGTCTTCTGACCCATGCACATGAGCACAAATCAATCAATCAATCAATCACTTTAAATTTAAACACTTAAAGAAAATATTAAAAAGCCATTGAAAATTTATAATTCAGTATATCTATAAAACTGTCCTATTTTAAAATAAGCCCTTAATTTAATAGCAGAATTACAAAAAAGAAAGGAAGGAAGGAAGGAAGGAAGGAAGAAAGAAAGAAAGAAAGAAAGAAAGAAGGAAGGAAAACACTAGCATCACCAAAGAAACACACTTATCCTAGTGATAATCTGGAAGGAGGTGACCATGATCTCAGCCCAGGCTTCTGTGGGCTTGACTAGGATCTCAGTCTAGTCAGAATCCTATTCTTGACTCATAGGACTTGAGTCAAGAAAAATCAAGTGGAGCATGTGTCTCTACACTGTTTACTGTCATCCTGTTTTAAGACATGGGTGACAGTCAACGTAATGGTCAAAAGCACATTAATTCTTACAATTTTCTAATATTCCATGACATGAATAGGACAATTATGAATTATCTGAGCCAACTATTATAGATCTGTTAGTTTAGACAAGACAATATTAATATTTTATAACTTGTAACTCTTCAGTATTAGCCAAACTAAAAAACATCTTTAGAAAGAATTTTTGGGATCCAGCAAGATAACTTGGCAGGAAAAGGTACTGGACATACAAATCTGGCAACCAACATAAAGGTGAAGAGGAAGAATCCATTCTACAGAGTTGTCCTCTAACCTCCATGCCTGCACTGTGGCCTGTGGCGGGTGCACTCTACCTCACTCCCATCTCTTTCCCCCACTCCCTGACACACACACACACACACACACACACACACACACACACACACACACACACTAAATTTAAAAGTTTTAAAATATTTTGGATAATGCTGTGTCTATTGACAAAAGATAGGCAATTGAGCAAGCTATCAAAGACAATATAAAAATAAGAATCTAACCCAGCAATACCTCAAATGGTAATGCAAAAATGAAGAAACATGATTTCTTATAAAACATATCAACATATGCTATATTTTGTTCTGGTAGTTTGAATGAGAATGGTCCCCCAAAGGATGATAGATTTGAATGCTTGGTCACCAGGGAGTATCTCTATTCAAAGGATTAGGAGGCGTGGCCTTGCTGGGGTAGGCGTGGCCTTGCTGGGGTGGGCGTGGCCTTGTTAGAGTAAGTGTGTCACTGGGGGTGGACTTTGAGGTTTCAAGCACCCAAACCAGGCCCAGTGTCCTGCTCTCCCTGCTGCCTGTGGGTCTGGATCTAGAACTCTCAGCTGGTTCTCCCGCACCATAGCTGCCTGTGTACCACCACATTCCATGCCATGATAAGGTTGGACTACACCTCTGAAACTGTGAGCAATCCCCAATCAAATGCTTTCTTTTATAGGAGTTGCTGTGGCCATGGTGTCTCTTTACAGCAATAAAACACTGACTGCTGTGGGCTCCCGGAGTCTCTCATTTTGCACAGCATAATGGCCATCTTGCCAAAAGCAATATACAAATTCAATGCAATCCCCATCAAAATCCCAATTCTTCATAGAGCTAAAAAGGGCAATTCGCAAATTCATCTGGAATAACAAAAACCCAGAATATCAAAACTATTCTCAACAGTAAAAGAACTTCTCAGGGAATCAGTATCCCAGAACTCAGGCTACAGAGCAATAGTGTTAAAAACTGCATGGTACTGGTACAGTGACAGGCAGGTACATCAGTGGAATAGAACTGAAGACCCAGAAATGAACCCACAGAGTTATGGTCACTTGATCTTTGACAAAGGAGCTAATTTCATCCAGTGGAAAAAAAGATAGCCTCTTCAACAAATGGTGCAGGCTCAACTGGCGGCTAGCATACAGAAGAATGCAAATTGATCCATTCTTATCCCCTTGTACTAAGCTCAAATCCAAGTGGATCAAGGACCTCCACATAAAACCAGACACATGGAAACTAATAGAAAAGAAACAGGGAAAAGCCTTGAACACATAGGCACAGGGGAAAATTTCCTGAACAGAACACCAATAACCTATGCCCTAAGATCAAGAATTAACAAATAGGACCTCATAAAATTACAAAGTTTCTGTAAAGCAAAGGATACTGTCAATAGGACAAAACGGCAACCAACAAATTGGGAAAAGATCTTTACCAACCCTACATCTGACAGAGGGCTAATATCCAATATATACAAAGAACTCAAGAAGTTAGACTCCAGAGAGCCAAATAACCCTATTAAAAAACGGGGTACAGAGCTAAACAAAGAATTTTCACCTGAGGAATATCGAATGGCTGAGAAGCACCTAAAGAAATGTTCAACATCCTTAGTCATCAGAGAAATGTAAATCAAAACAACCCTGAGATTTTACCTCACACCAGTCAGAATGGCTAAGATAAAGAACTCAGGAGACAGCAGGTGCTGGAGAGGTTGTGGAGAAAGAGGAAAACTCCTCCACTTCTGTTGGTATTGCAAGCTGGTAAAACCATTCTGGAAATCAGTCTAGTAGTTCCTCAGAAAACTGGGCATAATACTACTAGAAGACCCTGTTATACCACTCCTGATAATATACCCAGAGGATTCTCCCGCATGTAATAAGGACACATGTTTCCCTATGTTCATAGCAGCTCTATTTATAATAGCCAGAAGCTGGAAAGAACCCAGATGCCCCTCAATACAGGAATAGATACAGAAAATGTGGTATATATACACGATGGAGTACTATTCAGCCATTAAAAACAATGATTTCATGAAATTCTTAGACAAATGGATGGAACTGGAGAATATCATCCTGAGTGAGGTAACCTAATCACAAAAGAACACTCATGGTATGCACTCACTGATAAGTGGATATTAGCCTAGAAGCTTGGAATACACAAGACACAATTCACAGATCAAATGATGCCCAAGAAGGAGGAAGAACAAAGTATGGATACTCTATTCCATCTTAGAAGGAGGAACAAAATGCCCACAGAAGGAGACACAGAGACAAAGTGTGGAGCAGAGTCTGAAGGAAAGACCATCCAGATACTACCCCACCTAGGAACCCATCCCATATACAATTACAAAACCCAGACAGTACTGTGGATGCCCACAAGTGCTGACTGACAGGAACCGGATATAGCTGTCACCTGGGAGGCTCTGCTAGTGCATGATAAATACAAAGGAGGACACTCTCAGCCAGACATTGAACTGAGCACAGGGTCCCCAATGGATGAGATAGAGAAAGGACCAAAGGAGCTGAAGGGGTTTGCAGCACCATAGGAGGAACAACAATATGAGTCACCGAGTACTCCCAGAGCTCCCAGGGACAAAACCATCAACCAGAGTACCCATGGCGCCCCAGACACACCGGCAGCAGAGGTTGATCTTGTTGGACACCAAATAGGGGAGAGGCCCTTGGTCCTGGAAAGACTTGATACCGTAGTGTAGAGGAATACCAGGACAGGGAAGCGGGGTGGGTTGATTGGGGAAGGGGAGATGGCTTACAGGATTTTCGGGGAAGGGGGAACCAGGAAAGGGGACAACATTTGAAATGTAAAGAAAGAATATACCTAAATTAAAAAAAAAAGTCTTCCAGAGAGCAATGAGTCAAGCAGATGGGGACTGAGGTCAGAACGAAAAGGCAAGGACTGGGTAGCAGAGGCTCTAAGAGCAGTGGGGGCCCAGGTGCCTTCCTGTGTCTAGCCTCATCCACCCGAGCCTCTGATCCTGCTGAGCTGCGTGTCAGTGGAGACTGCTGAATCACACTCCTGGCACCTTACAGTGAGTGATGGGCTGGGGCATCTTGCCTGCAGAAGTCACAGGCAGCCACTCTGTATTGGGGCTTTTAAAAAATTCTGGGGAAGTAATGTGGTATGCAAACATCAATACATTTAATTATGCAGAGAACACAATGTAATATCTAATCTTGTATTCAGGTTAGGCCTGAGTATTCTCTACATTACTCTCATTATTATAACAATAAAACATGCATTAATTATTTGAAGAGTAATGGCTAAAAGTAAACATTTACATATGTGCTATTTTAAGTACTCTCTAAATGCACACACACTGGGTAAAAAAAATGTTTCTCCACCACATTTAGGAGGGAACTTACTTCAAATTATATAAGGTTTTGGGAACAGTATGTCTCTAGTTTAAAATGGTTTGGCAACCAAACAAATGTGACATTAGATTCTAGGGCTGGAATAAGTCCATGTATTTTAAATAGGAAGAAGTTATATAAAAAGATATGATAACTTCCAAATATGATTTTTTTTGCATAACTTGAATAAATCAAAAGCCCTTTATATAACCGGCAGAAGATTAGACATTATTTTATTAGCACTTACACACATTGTTAGTGTGTACTTGGGGCTTTCATTTTTTCCTCCCCTAACTTGAGTTTCTCAGAGAGCAGTAATAATGTACAAAGTAGACACCAAGCCTACCAACAAGTCTCCAGTCTGCATTCTACCAGGGTGCAGGCAATCTCCAAACACAATATGAAATACAGAGACACAACCAGCAAGAGCATGGTTTTCAAGCCGAGTAACACAGGAATGAATTAAAAGCCATCCCCTTCTAGAAGCTTTAAACAGAGGTAGAGTTCAGGGGCCTCAAAAGCAATCTAATGTGTCATTCGGCACTTCCTTCCTCCAACTAGAAGTAAGATATCTAACAGTGACCATCAACACCTGCTAATATCAGAAAACCACAGATGACCAGTCATCCTGCAAATACACACCCCACAGGCTACAGGAGTTACGCTCCCTCTCCCTCTCCCTCTCCCCCAATTAAACTTAAACCTGCAAGGCTCTAGATTTAGGACGAATCTGTAGCTAATTCAGGAGACAGACACCATAAGGATGCAATCGACAATGTCAAGACAATAGGAAGTCCCAGAGGCCCAGATTCTTCAGTGGGAAAATTATAAGCAAACACAAAGAGAAATAGAAGCTGTCTATGAATGTATCAACTAATCACAAAATATGGGTCTTTTATAGATCACAGTTCAAACCTCAAAAATGCTCGTTAGATGACAGAAATAGGAACACTGTCTAACTGCTGATGATCTTTAAGTACGGTCATGGTGTTATGGCAGATAAAATCTTTTGGAGATATACACCTAAATTCTCACAGACAAAATGTGGTCATTGTAGTCTGCCTTAAAATGAATGGGAGGAGAAGGGACGGCGTGGAGACTGTAATGACTGATCACTGCTGAGGCTGACTGATGGTCCTCACACTATGTGTTATGTGCTTTTCCATACCAAGGTCTTTTTCAATTTCATCCTTTGGGTTCTTCCTAACATATTTTGCTGAGTATTTTTTTTCTCCCTTGTACATGCTAGGCAAGCATTCTAGCAACCAAACACTATTCCAAAGCATAGTCTTTGGACGTGTGTGTGTGTGTGTGTGTGTGTGTGTGTGTGTGTGTGTGTGTGTGTAAGCCAGAAGGCTATGCTGGGTGTCATCTTCAATTGGTTTCCATTTTACTTTTTTAAATGTTTTTTTATAATTAATAAAATGTTCGTGACATTTTAATATATATAAAAGGTGCTCGTATTATCATCTCTCACTTTCTCATCTGCCTCCCCATCCCTGTCATACATCTCTTTCCCACAGTCATGTCTATGTGTGTGTTAAGTGACACACTGAGTTCAACCAGGGTCCTCTGTGTTACCATGGTAGAAAATTATTCAATGACTCCTCATATCTCAGAACCTATCAGTAACCTATATTAGAGCAAGCAGGGGTGGGGCCGGAGGACCCCCTCCCCAGCCATAAGTGATGGCTGACAGAGTAAGTTTTGAGCAGGTAACCACAGCCGCTGTGAGTTCAAGACTACAGTGAGGTCACACCCAGACGAGTGCGTGAAGAAGCAGTTCTTTACCTTCTGATTCGTACATTCTTCCTGCTCCCTCTTCCGGGATGTCCCCAAGCCTTAGAGGGGTGCTGTCATACACACCTGCTTAGGTCTGAGCACGTCTGTCACTACACCTTGCTTTTCAAAGAGGCCTCACACTGAACCTGGAGCTTGCCAGTTCAGCTAAATCGGCTGGCCACCCCAGCACTGTGATCACAGGCGCGCTGCTGTGCCTCGCTTTTATATGGGTGCCTGGAATCCAAACGAAGATCCTTCAATGATGATGTGGTAAGCACTTTCCCAGCTGAGTCCTCTTCTTAAAGCAGACCCTAACCAGTGGGCATTCATTCAGTAGGTAGAGAGCACTTTGCTCTTCTGTCTCTACGTGCTCATCGTTAGCCACGGACTCATAGTCTGTACTGACTGACAATTCCTTAACCCAATTAAACTTTTTGATACTTTTGATAGTTTTTATACTGAGGAATTTTGATAATTCCTCAAAGACTGGGAGCTCCCTTGAAAGTTACATCTGTAAACCACATTCCTTATAGGGCCTCAGGACCTGACAACGGTGATTTAAATGACACAGTCAAGATTTTTACACAGAATAACCATGGCTTCATACTTACCACATAACAAACAATCCACCAGCAAGCGCAGCTTTGGCCTGCAGCGTGGGCCTTTTCTGCTGCCGAAAGTGCAGGAACATACTTAAGCCCTAGCACCCTTCCCTTTCACGCGCACCACACCTCGCATTTTTAAGCAGTTATTTGATACATCTCAACTATGAAAACCTTTGCTTGAGAGAATGACCACCTACCCAGTCCTAAGAAATATTATAAATAAATAGATGAAGTGAAAATCAGATCCTTTTGAAAAGCTCCCTGGGCTAGATTTAGCTATCAAGCTGACACGAGCGAGAATCGCCCGGGCAGAGTCTTCACTTAGGAACTGTCTACATTAGGTTGGCCATGGGCATTTCTGTCAGGTATTTCCTTAGTTGTTATTAAGGTAGGAAGACTGCCCCTGATGGTGTGTGGCATCATCTTATGGGCTGGGCCTTGAGTTGTAGGAAGGTGAAGAAAGCTGTCTGAGCATGAACAGCAGCAAGCAAGGAAGCAGGGATGTCTATTCTCGCTGAGTTCTTGACTGTGGATACAATAGCTTATGTTTCTCCCTTAACTTCCCCAAAATGATGAACTGTAACTTAGAAATGTAAGCCAAATAAAC
>BDUI01000001.1:2339470-2354636 GCA_002335545.1 Apodemus speciosus | reverse complement strand
CACACACACACACACACACACACACACACACCATTTTCTCCCCTAAGTGGCTTTTTAGTCAGGGTACTTTAATAACAGAAATTAAATAAGGATCATCTTCAGCTACACAGACATGCAAATCTATGAATTAATCAACCATGTTATTACTTATCCTATATTTGAATATCTTTGCACATGTTTCCTAATTTATATATTATTCTACCATATCTAAGTATACAAATACATACACACATACATGTGTATGTGTATATACATATCCAATATATAGGATATATATAATACAAATCCTACCTACTTATAGCTTTCATATTAGTCATGCCAGTTAAGAGTTTAACAATTAAAATTCCTGCCATAGACTTTTCTTGGGTTTGTTCATCCCTGAATTCACAGTGCTACAGTCTGTTGGCAACAAATACATAACACACGACTAATAACGTTATTTAGTAAAGGCTTATTAAATGTCACAAAGTTTGCTAAGATATTTTCAGATATAATTAGTTCAGTTTTGGTAACAAATCCCAAGGCTGTTTCACCATCTTAAATACAGGGAACCTGAAATGTACGGAGCCTCAGTAATCTGTCATAGCTAGTAAGTGTGGGATACGACATGAAACCAGCCTGACTCTAAAGCTCCCAGTCCTGATCACCAACACCTCTTGCAAAACAAGACACATTTAGATGACCACACATTTTACCAAAGAGTTTAATTTTTTTTTGAAGATCTCTCTGAAATGTCGAAATACACCTATGACAGTAGACTCAATAAATATGCTGAATAAATGAATATGTAACAGGAATATTCTACATGGTTTCAAAAATATCTGTAGAATGTGAAGATGGTGACAACATCTAAGTCTCTTCAAAGTTTCTTGGCGGGTATAATTACTTGATTATCTGAAGTGACTCCTTGCCATGGTTTGACATCTGTACTACAAGCAAGGACGAACCTTAGGTTCCATTTACGTGAGGTGGAGGTCATGTGTCACATGGTTAGAGTTCCTTTCTAGAAGACTGGACTGTGATTAGAGTGTCTAGAATGGGTAGGAAAAGGACGCGTTAGAGGTAAGGGGATTAGTAGTGGCATCACATTAGAGAACTGATCAGTTTAGCCAAGGGTGCATCTACTGCGTGAGGTGGGGGAGGGGAAGCAGTTAAGATGGACAGAGGCTAAGGAAAATGCCAAAAGTAATTCCCAAATTTCCAGCTTCACGCAAGTGAAGAGATAAGGTATTATTCTGGGATAATATATGCTTCTATATGCTTGCCTGGCATGTCTGAGGCCTGAGACTGGCTCCTCAGAAAGGAGACAGGAAGTGTGAGAGAAGAGGCAAATGCAAATGCACACACACATGCTACGCAATGGCACTGCTGAGCAGTAGAACAGTTAGATGAAGTCAAGAAGCAGGGGAAAGGCAACGCCAGAGAGAAGGGATGGAGGAACACAGGAGACATTCTTTTCCTCCTCTTCTTTCTCATCTCCCTGATCTAATCATCCAGAAGCAAGGCTCTTGCTGAGACTTGGTGTTAGGGCATGCGAGCAGTGAGCAGCCTACAGGGGTGGCAGGGAAATTTGAAGTCAGCGGCGGGGAGTTAGTATGGACGTGTGGCATGAGCTTCAAACACCTACGATTTTTAGAAGATAGAAAAGTAAAGATGAAGAAGATAAAAACCAAACCAAACCACAGCAGCCCAGTCACATGCAGAGGCTAAGAGATGCAGAGGTGACGAGAAGAAACATTTATAAGCTGCGTTGTCTGGAGAGAAGACAGTTTCAAGTAGGTCAAGGCTGGTTCAGAGGGTACTATGGAGAATCACGGCACATTTCTACCTTCTTACTAGGGCACCTACACACCACCTATTAGTCGGCTACAGCCAATCAATGTTGGAACATTAGAACACTGCGAAATGATTAAGTATTGCATGGACACAAGGATATGAATACATGCATATCATATATCTACTACATAAAGGTAATATAAAATGTAAAATGTTTCTGTCCTTCAGGAAGTACATTATCTGAAACAGGAAGATGACATAAATATCTACAAGGACAATAATTAAAGATGTGCAGCATCTAACAGAATACAAGCAATGTTATCTGGACTACAGGACCTAATTGCTTGGTGATAAATTCAGTTTCTTTGTTGTATTCAAGGATTCAGGCTCAAATTCTAGGTCTCTTTCTATTTACCATTATTTGTCAGTGATACAAAATGGAATTCCCACCTAGAATGTAAGTTTACAAGATAAAGACCATTACAAATTTCGTTTATATTAAAATGTTGAGTGTTACATGAACTACAGTTTTTACTATTAATCAGTGTATATATTTTCTCAAAAACAACTCTTGCAGCTGGATGTGTTTAACCCTCAGGAGGCTGAGGCAGGAGGCTGCTGTGAGTTTGAGGCAAGCACAGATTGTATTGCTAGAGCATCTCCACTGCTCCCCTGCTAAAGAAATGGAGTGTTGTAATCACTAGCTTTCCATTTCTCATATAACTTTAGTGGTAATGTCCTGTTAGCTATTTAATATAGCTTACTAATATTACCCCTATCCTATCTCTTTCCAATCCTTACAGTTTAAATGGTTTATTCATTCTTGCAGAACCAATATCTTTCCTGATTGTCTCTAACACTATACAACAGTAACAAACTCATGTAGATAAAGAACAAAGGCAGAACAGCTGAATTTACAGACATTGTATCATGGAGTATAAGCAGACTGTGATACACGAATCACAAAAACAACAAAGTACATTTTATGGCCGCTAATCAAGGCAAAGGTATAGAAGGGATAGATAGCTACAGAAATTAAAGTTTGAGAGAGTTATGAATTCTAACAGTTGAAAGATATGTGGGTTATTATTTGATCTACAATGGTGTCCTGCCTGCAAGATATATGTCAAGGACAATGATGGCACAAAGCTTATGGGAATGACCAAGCCGTCACTGATTTGACTTAAGGCCTACTCCATAACATAGAACCCACACCTGACCTGCTTAGGTGACCAGGAACCAGAGACTAAATAGCCCAGAGACCTAGGGTAAAACCAAATACTAYTGGTCTATAAAAAGAAAAGAAAAAGAAAAAGAAAAAAAATAGTGATAAAGTGACTTCAAATGACATTCTACTAGACTCATAGATCTGTGTGCCTTGCACGACCATCATCAGAGAGGCTTCCTCCTTCACCAGAGGGGCACAAATACAGAAACCCACAGGCAGACATTATGTAGAGAGTGAGAGACCTTGGAGCACTCAGCTCTAAATAGAATGGCTCCATAAAATTGCTTCACAGAGCTCAGGGAACCCCAAGAGCAGGAGGAAAGAATGTAAATGCAAGAGGGTATGGAGGCGCCAAGAAGACAAGGTCCTCTAAACAAGCGTGATCAAACGCATATGCAGTCACAGACACGGAAGAAGCATGCACAGGGCCTACAACAAGGCTACTGAGTCTACAAGTCTACTTCCAAATCTATTAATAGTACAACTTCTGTAGCACCAAAATTAAAATTTGGGAGGTATCTTAAGACTCTTGTCTTATTCAGACTCCAACTTCTAAGCAATTACTAGTTCATAAAAAGCATAAATTTCCACAAATGACATTTTCCAGCTTGAAAGTGTTAAGATTCATGAGATAGGATATCCCAAAATATAAAATGAACAAATTCTCTTGTAGCATTAGAAAATACTAAATGGTCTAAAATAATGAAAGTATAATGGTCTAAGTTGTAGACAGAAGAACACATGAAGGCCAGCATGGTCTGGGGACTGTGGTGGGTTCTTATTACCTTTCCCAGTTATAGAGATTAATGTTGATCTGTATGGCTTGATAGACGAGGCCAGCCTGGAGCAGTACTGTTTCAGCCTCCTGGATGTTCCCACTGAACATTAGTATGTGGGCCATTTTTGACTCTCTAGATGGAAGATCTTTTATAGCATTGATGTACCGAACTTTATCAATCTAAAAAGAAGTGAAACATGTCTATCACAAGTCAGTAATAATAGAAATATAATAACTTATGTTAAGAGAAAACTATTGTGCACTACTTAACAGGATTTACTTACTTCGCCAACTGCTGCATAGGCTATTTCTGCAGTTACCATGTCCCGATTAGCAACCGCCATGGCCGCCAGGCAAGCCCACATGCTTTGCTCCTAAGTGAGACAGGAAAACAATGACCTTAAATAGGTGGCTGATTACCTACAAGCCAGCGGTTCTCAGCCTGCAGGTCATGACCCCCATGAGGTCACACTTCAGATAGCCTGCGTATCAGATAGTTACATTGTGATTCATACTGTATTGGTATAAGCAGTGGTTTCAATTCTAACGGTGATACAACTAAGTAATTAATTTACAGATAAAACTTATGAAACATGGCATTAAGAGGAACTGATAGTAAAATAAGTTACACAGAAGTTAGGCATAGTAGCACATTTATATTCTCAGTGCTTAGTAGGCAGAGGCAGGCAGACATCTCTGTGAGCTCAAAGCCATTCTGGTCTACACAGCAAGTTCAAGGCCAGCAAGGGATACACAGTAAGAACCTTACTCACAAAACAAAACAAAACAAAACCAAAAACTAACCAAGCCCCCCCAAAAAATTACTAAGTCTCTATTTAAAAACATTACCATCAGACAGAGAACTTTTGAATAAAACTTTCTAAAAACATTTTCTTTCTAGTTATTAAGGATTTTTCTTTATAACTCAAGATGAGCTTCCAGTTATTTTTTTTTCAAGAAGTAGCAAAGAACATAACTTACAGGGAATAAAAGGAATAGTGAGGTTCTCCCACAATTCTGCCAACAAGCTACTGTAAGGAAATGCATCTAAATGCCATTCCACAAATATGTATTCTACGGGATGTTACTTGACAACTAATAAAAAGGGCTGTGTTCAAGTATGTCTGGAGTATACTGGATATAACCAGTTAGGCAATGCTGATCCAAACCAAAGATTATTAATCTTAGCTATGCAAGAGAAAATCTGAGTTGCCTGAGGTGTAGAACTCAGCCTCCACTCAGGCAATTCTATTTTTTTTTAATTGGATATATTCTTTATTTACATTTCATTTCCCTTTTCCTGGTTCCCCGCTCCCCAAATGTCCCACATGTCCTTTTCCCTCCCCCTGTTCCCCCATCCACCCCTTCCCACTTCCCTGTTCTGGTATTCCCCTACACTGCTGCATTGGGCCTTTCCAGAACCAGGGTCCACTCTTTCCTTCTTGTCGGACAGCATTTGGTAGGTGGATTGTGTCTWTGGTGTTCCAVGATTCTAGGCTAATATCCACTTATCAGTGAGTGCATGCCWTGGGTATTCTTTTGAGACTGGGTTACTTCACTCAGTATGATGCTCTCCAGCTCCATCCATTTCTCTAAGGATTTCATGAATTCATTGTTTCTAATGGCTGAATAGTACTCCATGTAGCAAGCCAGAGTCTCTGAGATAGCCCTTAGGAGTCTGACTTCTAGAACAGACCCAGAGGACTATTCCATGGGCCAGTGTGGGAGACTGCTGGTCTAGTTATAGCTCCTTCAAAGGACACGGCGCGCAGCAGCATCTCTGTGCTCAGCGAGCTGTCCACGAGTGCAGCAGGAGGGATGGTCCCGCCCTTACATGTTGTCATTACTCCTCTCAGACGGGAGACAGTGTACAACGTGCGCATCACACGACGGTACCTTAACAAAGCGGCAAAGCCTCACGGCGTCTTCCCACTTGGCGCTGCTCACATACTCATGGAGGATAGCGGGGTACGGGGATATGCTGATGTGCACCAGGGAGCCGTCAGCTCTTCTTATAGTCACCTGACTTCCAACAAAACTCACTATATGCGGGTTTTTACTATATTCACTGTTGAAACAAACAAGGAAAACTTAAAGCTACATTCTACACATTTTTTCATATGTATTACACTTGGGAAATAACTCTAACATATATAAGTTCAAAATTCACACCCACCATTTAACCCCAAACAGAATGTATATTCAAATAAACATTTCAATATAACATGTAGATAGATATGCACTTGAAGCAAAATATACCAACACTTTAAAGTGGCAGTTATTCCATATTTGATCGCTCCCCTCCTGGCATCCGCAGTGAGCTTCTGCTACTGTCCCCACAGGGGCCTGTCAGAGGGGAGCCCAGCCAGGCCTGCTCAGGGGCAGGGCCTGCAGGGAGGGAAGGCTCTCCTGGGACTCATCCCTGCCAGCCCCAGTGCTCACGCTCAGGACAGCCACATGCACTCTCCTGCTGCTACCCGGAAAGCGATGGGGCCAGCTGGGCCAGTTGATCATGGGCGAGAGAACCTCCCAAGCCTTCGCCAAAATATCCCTTTGCTTTTTATAAAGCTGTTTGTCTCGACTACTGTTCTAATAACAGAAAGCTGACTAGCAGCTTCTCCCTTGAACCTTAAATTATGACAACAAATAACTTAGCTATTGGTTTTGAGAATATGGACAATTGCTTTCTATTAGTACAAACAGATGAGCTTTAAATAAGACTGACATCTTTTCGTTAATTTGTTAATAATGTTTTCCTTGTTTTTCTGATGGAGTCTTAGTATGTAGCCCTGCCAGGTCTGGAGCTCACCGGGCCGACCAGGCTGGCCTAGAGCTCACAGAGATCCTCCTGCCTCTGCCTCTGAGTACTGGGATCAAACTCGTGTGCCATCACATCTGGCTAATGTAGACTCACTTTTAAAACCAAGCCTTTATTTCGGCGTTCCCTGTTTTGTTGTAGTTGAGCTTAAACTCTGAAAGTGCGCTGTGAAACCTGCTGCTGAGGCCAGCGGGGCTAACTTACTGCTGTGTGAAGAGGAAGAAATGTTTCTCTTAAGAATTTAGGAATAATTTTCCTGACACATTTAAGTGTTGATATTTTTGTTGTTGTTGTTGTTTGGTTTTAAAGAGTTTCAGCAATTGTGGTTTAGTCTACCTTTAACATCACTCAAAAATACACCTGAAGAGACACATCGTTGGGATTCTTAAAGTCAAAGAAAATGTGTACACTGGAGAACTGCCACCAAGTGTATCTTGCTGCAAAATACTGCTGGGTTTTAAAAAAAGTCACTAAAGCACAGTGAAAAACCTCACCTGAGCTATTACTAAACAAACCTTGGAAATTATACTCATTTATAAAAGATGAGTAAATAGTTCATAATTTGTTTTCAATTGAGTCCATTACTTAAATCTTAACCAGCTTTAGTTGAGCAATTTATTTAGTTGTGTCTGATTAAACTTTAAAAAAACATCCAGGACAAAGCACGGCAATTGGGACTTCATTTACAGCACGGGGTCCTGTGTGACACATTACCTTGCATCTCTCTCATACAGTGTTTTAGGCAGAATGTCTCTGTCCACATAAACGGCATTAGGGTAATACCATACTGTGAATCGCGTGTCTTGAAGTCCACAGAGGATATTGCACGAATCACACCATGCCAAAGTATGGACCATGGTTCCTTAATTTAAAAAGAACAGTCGTGGTTCATTAGAGTCACCAGGTATTAAAATCTATCTTTAAAATCAGCTGACAGTCAAGATCTAATTCAATTAATGGCTATATCTCTACGTTCTGTTTGTATAACAAGTGAACACATTCAAAAACTCTGAAAAATGAAAATACTTGGATGTTCTCCCTAGACCCATTCTGGATTTAATCAACAGGTGTTTCAGTGCTAATTTGGCCACAGAATTCAAATTTGCTATTGAAATTGAGTGGCAAAGTAGTGAAGAAATGTGAGACTAAAACTCATTCATTCATTCAAACATTGCTTAGTGCACGGTAGACCATCTAAGAAAATGGACAAGAGGGCTGGAGAGATGGCTCAGCGGTTAAGAGTACTGACTGCTCTCCTGAAGGTCCTGAGTTCAAATCCCAGCAACCACATGGTGGCTCACAAGCATCTGTAATGAGATCTGATGCTCTCTTCTGGTGTGTCTAAAGACAGCTACAGTGTACTTACATATAATAATAAATAAATCTCTAAAACAAAACAAAAGGAAATGGACAATAATTACAATTTTAAGCACATGGAAATTATTTTACCAAGTTTAATAATCTGTTCTTCTTTCCCAAATCGTTTCACTGAGGTGATGTAGAGATCTCTGTTCTTATCAATGAAAGCGATTTTTCTGTCATTGGTAAGTCCTTTCTGATCCAGAGCAATTTCTGAGATTTCATTCTAAAGTTTCAAAAGGTATACAAGCATTAAATCCATTTTAGGGCTTGGCATATGGTCACTTTAATTCGTTATCAGCACATTTCTGTTCTTAAGGGTTGATTAAACCAGCTGTGGTGGCACACACCCATACTCCTGGCCCTCAGGAGCCAGAGGCAGAGGTCTATGAATGTGAGACCAGCCTGGGCAACAGTGCAAAATCCTGTATGGAGCAGGAAGAAAGAAACAACAGCAACAACACAGAACAAAACAACAACAAAAATTAAATGTCAATTACCCACTCATAATAACCCAATGTCCCTATTAACTTATGTCATTAATTTTTGAAGCCCATGGAACACACACATTCAAAGAAAAGAGAGAGAACTTCAAGAACAGGAGAGGGTCCCAGAAAGAATTACTCCTTAGTAATTTTAAATTGGTAATAACTAAGAATTCAAGAGCAGTGCTAAAGTGTAGTTACTTTGTTGGCAACCCAAGATTCCTTAAAACACCAATGCTCAACTCCTTGATGTAATTTAGAGTTAACGGCACAGTGATAACAGAGCTTTGCAAGGCAACACCATGGTGGAAAACACCAGACTCTCGCCTGTCTTTGGAAGGTCTCTCTAGCCCAAGCAGGGATGACGGACGCACAGCATGGTGGCCAGCTACACTGGACGCTCAGACAGCCACCAGCGGGGCAGGTTAAACAAACCAAGTCTGCCTTCGTCTGATGCCATATTATATGATGGAGGTCGGGAGAGGGAAAGAGCGCATGTACAGGCGTGGACAGACCTCTAGCGTGGTGTGCTGTGAGAGAGAGCAAAGTGCAGGTGTGGGCGCTGCACTCCAGTGCAAGCAGAGGAAAGAAGACATGCCAGGCCTGTTTGCAGCTGACAGTCTTTGCAAGGACACAGACAACGTCAGACACTGGTACTTCTCAGGTAGAATATTGAAAATTGGTGTGGCAGGGAGACTTTTTTTAAAAATATATTTTAATGTTTTTTTACATTTCTGATTTGCATGAATTTATACATTATTTAAATGTAAAACAAATGACTAAAGGGGGAAATGTTAAAGAAGCAATTCATTGGAATTGTTAAATAATGTTAAAAGCATCCTTCCATTCTCAAATATCACTTGTTCAAAGGATAACTGTAGTGTGCTCCTTTCAAAGACTAAAAACCAAAACCAAGACACACTTTACAATTTGGGGTGTTTTGTACTTTTATAGAGAATAATTTCCCCTATAATATAGTTGCTAAGCTATGGTCTTAAAATCTAAAGAAAATGCTGTCTAGGGACAGTTCAGTAAGAAATTTACTACAAACTTATAAAGACACTTCTATCTACAAGTTGAGTAAAGTAGAACACGTTACTGACCAGCAGTACAAGGCTGGTCACACCAGCACACACACACCACGGCATCTCACCTCACCCCCCTCACAGGCCCTATTTCAAAACTTCCCTGGCCTCACTCTTAAGCTATGGCATTTTCTGACATAATGTGGGGGGCATACACTTATTTTTAAATATTAAATTAGTCTGTTTTCATCCTTACGGGATAACTATTATTTTAAAAAGAAATTAACAGTGGCCATTTATTCTAAACCCAGCAAATGTTCATTACCTTATGAGAGAGAAGTTTCCCATCCCCTAGGGGTTTTCCAGTTGATGCCTCAAAGAGGAAGATTACTAGAAAACAACAAGTGACAGCAGAGCGTTGGTGAGTTACATTAGAACCGCTGTTGGTAAATTCCAGTGGCACTGTCATAACTCCTAGGAGGCATTACTTTCTTTATGGACCACAGAACTTCTACCAGCCCAGAAAACCAACATCAAACTTCTAATTAGTAATGAGGTCACTTTTTTTTATAAAAATAGTATAACTAATATTTTTCCCTGTTACTAATGGTTAAGGAAAAGGTTCACCAATGGCAGATCCAAATGTGGACGCAAAGCTACATCCCAGTTATCTCTACTTTAGTTCTATGTAACAATCATTTTCACAACGGAAAATATGCATTAAACACCCGTTTATATGACACCAGACAACATGCAACATGCTGTTTCTATGATACACTCATGTGGTAAAATAAATAATTTATCCTGGATCCTTGGCTGGGAGCTTCAAACCCCATAACATTTCTGGAATAACAGGAAACGTTCTGCTTTTTTAGTGAGAACAACAGATGCGTTGGTGCTTTCTTTACTACAGATGAAGGTTCACAATCAGATGAACCAAGCAGCAACTACTATGATGGAGCTTTTAGGTCTCTGACTTCTGTGGATAAGAAGGGATCTCGAGACTGAGTTCAATGAGCGGCCAATGATTTAACTAACCATGCCATGTAACAACCCTCAAAGCTCAGCTACAAGAGGAAGCAGCTGACGTGGAAAGTGATGGCAGTCTCATAGAGAGTACCCTCGACTATGTGGAGTGTAAGAATTCTGAATAGTCAGAGTTGAACAAAATTGTAGTAGACTGTGTTTGGGAGGAAATGGATTGTCAATGATTGAGATTCTCCATAAATCATTAATACATCATTACACATTGACGGCCTTGTAAAATATCCAGCTCACACCTTTAGAGTGTCCGCTGAGGCCAGAAGTAACTGTCACAGACACTTGCTTTCTCAGGCCAAGAATTTCCTTGAACTCTTGAAGGAAGGTTCCAGAACAGTGCCTTCCATATTTCTAGCAAACCTTTAATTTTTAGAAATAACGTAGAGAAAAAAAAAGAGATGGGCTATTATAGTTTAGATCCTAACTATCTCCACAAAGCAATGCGTTAGAGTTTGGCTGCAGCCCGCCATGCCAGAGAGGAGGTGCTGGAGTCTAATGAAGGACGTCAGGCATTATGGGTGTGCCTCTGAGGGAGAGTGGGGCCCTAATACTCTTCTTTCTCAGCTACCACAAGATGAGCAGCTCCGCCCCGCCATGTGTTCCTCCCATAATGTTCTGACTTGCCTCACGTGACCACAACTGAAACCTGATACTGTGAATACAAACAAGCCTTTCTATCTTGTAACTTCTTCTCTCAGGTAGAGAAAGCTATCTCATGTGTAAATAAGATGAGATTTATAAAATATTTACTGTCTATCAGGTGACTATTTTAGAATTATTTCTTGGGTAGTTTTCTTTTTGAAAACTATCAATGATTTATTTTCCTAAATGGTGGTTAAGAGAACTAGCTCCCATGATGAAATCCAGAAGACACTTCAACCTTAAATCACTTCTCTAGATAACCAGGAGTTACTTTGAAGATGGCATTTTAGAGGGCTGACAAGTCTATAGAAGGAAACTGCAATGCTTTCCTATTCTAAACTACTGTATTCCCTCATATCAGTTAGGATGGCTATTTAAAAGCCACAACAAACACACAAACAAACATAAGTGTCAGTGAATGTGGGAAAATGGAAATTAGAATATTTATTAACTGCTTGCTGTTAGTAGTAATGCAAAATGGTGTTGCTATCACAGAAAATAGCACAGAGGAACATCAAAAAGTTATAAACGGAACTCCAAGTGATCCAGAAGTCCACCACGCGTGTGTGGGAAGCACTGGCTTCAGTAGCTCATGTTAGCAGTCTCACAGTCGCTGCATCATTACTTGCAAACGGGGACATGACATCATCAGTCTGATCAGTAGACAAAAAAAATGTGTGTGGGTGGGTGAGGGGAAGTGAGAGACAGTCAGTCTCTCTCTCTCTCTCTCTCTCTCTCTCTCTCTCTCTCTCTCTCAGAGATATCACTTAGCCTTAAGAATGAAAGACAGAAAAGAAAGCCCTGCACATCTGGAAGACAGGCTAGGTGAAATAAGGTAGCCACCAAAGGACAAATGTGGCACAATTCTACCAGTGTAAGGTGCCTAAAATAACGAATCTTACAGAAGCAGACACAGGACAGTGGTTCCTGGAGAGGGAGAGAGAAATGATGCAAGGCTGAGTAATGAAAGATGAACGAGGTCTGAAGGTCTTCAGGACAAACTGCACCTACAGCCAAGCAGGCAACAACTTGACAGAGGCTTCACGTTAAGTGTTGTCGAGAATGAAAGCAGTGCCTGGGCTGGAAGAATGGCTCAGTGGTAGGCATTTGCCTAGCATGGAGGAGACTGGGTCTTGCCTACATCTGTCCTCCTCCCCTGCTTAGTTCATGCTGACCCATGGAATAGCCTTCAGATAGCCCCGGGATCTTTCTACTTATTTGTTCTGTAAGTCCGTGCCCACACTGCCACTCCTTCAACCTGGATCAGTAGCTTCAGAGCTTGCGCCATTAGCCAACTGTTGATTATCCGTGAGCTGACTTCATTCTGACCACCACTGATAATTTACTTAACCTAGAATACAAATGTCTTAATAAAATGGTTTAATGTAACATGGTATTACAATACACTGGACATTGTGTGTGTGTGTGTGTATGTGTGTGTGTGTGTGTGTGTGTGTGTGTGTGTACACACACACAAATATGGCCTGGATTTTTACATGTAAAATTTAAATTATTCATATCTTCCTTTACTTCATTAACCTAAAACATTAGTTGAAAAATATATAAACAAAATAAATGGCAGAGTGAAGAACATTTACAATATTACTAAATGAATGCAAAGGGAGAATCAAAGAGGCTTAAAAACTTTAAGAATTAATACATATTTTAGAATCGTAATCCTGAAATAAAATCCTGTGATGACTACATACAGAGTCATTTCTCGCTGGTCTTAGATGTTGAGACAACGCATACTGGTTTTATCAGTATGACAAGTTTAGTTATTTAGCTATGTTTAAAAGAAATCAGGGAACTCCATTTTTCCACAGAATGTTAATATACTAAGAGAGAGGAGCTGAAGCTCCTGGAAACGCCACAGCGTTACAAACTGCCTGAACTTCTACACGAGGTGACACAGCGGCACTCACTCTTCTCGTCGGCTTTGTCCTTTATCGCTATCGTGTCGTTGCTCAGAGACACGGTCTGAGCGTTCAGGATGTCTGTCCTCATGCCAGGAAACTTTGGAGAAGAAATGAAGCGTCCTTCATAAGAGTGCAGGTAGATACCACCACCATCCACCAGAAGAAAATGTCTAAGAAAATAAAGTTTTTGGTTTTTGTTTTTGTTTTTAAAAGGGAAGATACTACATTTTCATTTCTGTATTAAGTAAGAGTTTACCCCTGGGGGGTCGGGAATCTAAATCCTAAAATTATAACTATATAGATAAAGACTGAAATATTTAAAAACTCGAAGTGTTTGTTTTGTTTGGCCTTTTAAATAGAAGTAGGGGAGGAAAATGACAAGGTCAAAATCTCAAGCCCGTGTCCTCAGACTGTGATGTCATTTACATTATACCCTCAACTCACCTCTGTCTAGGAAGAAAACCTCATTCAAGGGCAACTAGAAACTCTTCCCGTTTTCCAGTCATGGATGTTAATATATGACGCTGTTTGCTCCATGAAACAATACAGATGTGTGTTTCAGAATCACAGATTACGTTAAAGATAAAACTCAGGTGCTGGTTAAAGCCAAAACCAAAAATGACTCAAAACTTACCTTCAGTGCCAGCATTTATTAAAGTGAGATGCTTCTGATTTTAAAATTATGAAGTGATCATCAGTATGTATTCACATTAAAACATTCATAAATTTTTGCAATGAGCAGTCAGGTACAGCTATATCCATATGCTACAGCTATATTCAAGGCTCTGGGATTCTTGTAGATAATAATTTCTTAAACATTTAATGGCCAATATAGTTTTTCTTTGAAAATTCACACATCATAAACAATAAAGAGGAAAACAAAGACATCTCTCTACCAAAATCAACTCAAAATAGATACTGAGAGCAAACAAGGGATGAATACAGCAAAAAAATTTAACTCATTTTTTTTCATCCTTGGGGATTGAACTTGGCTCTAGATATGTGAGACATTCACAGAGCTATTAGTTCCCTTTGTGTGTGCTCGTGTGTGCACAAGTGTGCATGTGTGTGCATGCGTGTGCATGAAGGCATGCACGAACTATATAGCTCACCACATGTGTAGGTCACAAGGCAATCTCAGGTGTCAGCCCTTGCCTTCTTCGTTCTACAGAACTGTGTCTGCCGGGGCAGCTGAACTACACACCTCAGAGGTCTCCGATCTCCAGCCCCAGGCACCACGGGAAGACGGGAACTACAGATAGCCACTACTGTGCTCGGTTAACTTGGGGTCTGAACTCCGATCCTCACACTTGTGTGACAAGTGTTTTGTCTAGGAAGCAATCTCTCCCGTCCCTAACTCACTTTTGATGGACATTTTATTTCAAATTATTCATTGTTGTTCTTGGGGGTAGGAGGGGGAAGAGATGCGAAACAGGGTCTTTCTAAGTAGTCCTGGCTATCCGGAACTTTTTGTGTAGATCAGGTTGGCCTCAAACTCACAGGGATCCATGTGCCTTTGCTCCCAAAGTGCTGAGATTAAAGGCATGTGCATGTCTGCCTCTTAGTCACTATTTTAAAAAGTCATCTCTGTCCACTTATTTTAAAATACACTTTCTAGAAGTATAACTTCAGGATCAAAGAGCACATACCTTTTAAAATGAAACTCATGGATGTATACTACAATATGTTTGTATTTCTAATGAATAAAAAAAGTACACACTCTAATGAATACTTACGGATAGGTATTTATTTAATTGAAGTATTTTGTCCTTATGGATTAGTGTATGGCCACACAGTATAAAAGTGGTATTTCCCAATTTTGACAAAGTGACACATCATTAATACATTCTTCTTGTTGAGCAGTCATAATGTATGCCTTTAATTCTAGCACTTGGGAGGCAGAGGCAGGTGGATCTCTAAAGTTCAAGGCCAGCCTGGTCTACATAGTGAGTTCCAAGACAGCCAAGGGTAAACACACACACACACACACACACACACAAAACTTGTCTCTAAAAACAACCAAATAAGAAAAAAAAAAGGGGCCGGGCATGGTGGCGCACGCCTGTAATCCCAGCACTTGGGAGGCAGAGGCAGG
>BDUI01000001.1:2316799-2338564 GCA_002335545.1 Apodemus speciosus | reverse complement strand
AAGAGAGCAAGGAGGAGCATATGGGTAGGGCCCGAGGAAAGGAAGGGAAGGGAGAAATGATGTAATTACATTATGGCCTCAAAAGAAATAATCAAAAGGTGTAGTAGAGAACACTGAACACGAGATGGAGACACCGGGCGTGAACTCTGGCCTTCATGCACACAGGTGTGCACACGCTCATAAATATAACAGACAATATAACCACTCCCACCTATACACCCTTCCACAGACAGACAGACAGACAGACAATGGAGGAAGACACCCAAAGGTAATCTCTGGCCTACACACACGCATGTATATCTACACATGTGCACACACATGCACAAAAATGCTACCACACTCAGCACTGCAAACTTTTCTTATTATAAATAAGACATCAGCTTTTAAACTTCTCATGAGGAGATACTGTTTCAATGGGTAAAGATCTAACTACAGAAATAAGATCAGAGGCAGGCAGTAACTAAGTTATCTTTTATATATTTATGCCATCAATATATACTTAAACTATAAACATACTCAATAAACTTATAAAACATAAATTTATTTGGAATAAAAGACATTTAAAATATAGGGTCTTTAGAGAGCTGACCTCTTACCTTTTAAATGGTAAAATGACATATTTAAAAGTTATGATCTAAGTGAAGCATGTTTCATATCATTAAATAGGTGACAAAGTTTGATGCTACATTTCCTTGATTACCCAGGGTCACCATTATGATCGTGTTCCTCAGTAATTAAATGACAGTCTGCTGATGCGCAGAAGAATGACAGGACTAGCTTTCCCTTCCTGTGACTGGCCCGGCCACCAGCGCCCAGCAGCTTCAGTCTGTTCTGGTTTCTTACAGAAACCTCTGGGCTGGAAAACCTGCTAAAGAACAGCACTAAGCCGCCTACATGCCGGGAGAGGAGGTGAGTTAAGGTGTGTGTGTGGCTTCGATGCAGAGGTTTTATATACATCTGATTAGGTAAATAACAACTACATCGCCACACTTCATTAAGTCTTACTGGGTAGCTTTTCTACACCTGACCTTGGCCAAAGTGCAGAGAAGTTATTGGCGTAGCTTTTCTAAGTCTGATACAGAAGGGGATCACTGTCCTTAAGAACACTGTCGATGATCAGTCTTTACGTTAAAACTGTGGCTCCTGGAGTAACAGCTAGTCCTAATTTGCTCAAGCGTTTCACCCAGAGTTTCTTAGTCCTGTATCACTAAAGAACTTGACAGAAAATACTACTTTTTAATTTTCAGGCCACAGCCTAGGGGTAGGCCTGAAATCAATGAGTTTCAACCAATATTTAAGAATGAAGGTAGAGCCAGGGGCACAGCTCAGTCTCAGAGTGTGCACTGAGCACACGTGGAGCCTGGGCCCGGTCTCCGTGCCGGGAAGGAGAGGGAGGAGGGAGGGAGGAGCGGAGCGGTGCTCAGCCACTGCTACCGCTCAGTCCTACCACAACACTCTTAGATTTCCATACAACCTCAGGATGAACTAAATCCCAACAGAAGTGGAAAAGAAAGAACAAGCAAGCAGAGCACGGGCGAGCTGCGTTCCTGTGGACGGCCGTTCTCTCATTTGTTATGCTAATATTACTTGTAATAAGATTTTTCCAACATTTAGGGCAAGTAAACTAACAAATTTACTTTATAAGAATATAAAGAAATTCTGAGAATAAAACATTTAATTACCACTGATCTACTTAAAAATTATTAAACACATGATAGAAAAAAGACTAATCCCAAATGACTACTGTATCATTTTGTGAGAATTAAAAAAAATAAGATTTATTTTTATCTTACATAAGCATAAGAGTGTTTTGGCTGCATGTATGTATATGTCTATGTGCGACATGCATGCAGTTCCCCTGGAGGCCGTAAGGGGGCACTGGATCCCCTGAACAAGTTCCTGAGGATTGCGCCACCATGTGGATGCTAGGGACTGACCCCGTCCTTCCTCATCTCCCCACCCTTGTGAGATGTTTTAAAGAGTATTTTACTGCTCCATGAGCTATCTTAACCCTAAATCCAATAATTAAAATATAAACAAATTACCTTTCTGCCTGCAGAATTAAACTTACAGTTCCTTCTTTGAGATCAAATATAAGTGGTGTATTCCAGTTCTTCGTACTAAAAGATGAATAAAATGAATTGTATTAGCATTTCAAATATTAAACACATTTTAATAAGCAAGCAGTTACTCATCTTAAATAGTAAATTTAATTCACAAATTGTCACAAATGTGTTTCTATTAGAGCACTTTTAACACATTACTCTAAAATTATTCACATGTCAGAATCCTCAAGTAAAATGGAGGATATCAGACATGAACTTAGGAATCCAAAGAATAAGTCCTCCTCCTCCTGCTGCTGTTTATTAGCTCTGAGTTTGGGCAGGCCATCTAAGATTCTCATCTGAAAACAACAGCAGCATAGCATCCTGATGACAGGTCAAGCAAATCTGGACTAAATATTGGGCTGCAACATCTCCCAGCCACATGACTTTAGCAAGCTTCGCTTCCATAAAGCCAGTGTCTCCACGGAGGATAATGAAGAGCTATCTAAGTGTCTGACAAAGAATATAGCAATGGTATGATGGCACGAGGCACAGCACACACACTTTTAATCCAACACTCAAGAGGCAGAGTCGGGTAAACCCCTGAGTTTGAGGCCAGCCTGGTCTGCAATAGTGAGTTCTAGGCTAGCCAAATCTGCATAGTGAGACCCTGCCTAAAACAAACAAACAAACAAAATGACAGGCTCAACATAATTATTTTTCCTATAGATCTCCCAGTATTTTTGTTAGATTAAAAGATTATTTCTGTAAAGTGCTCTAAAATGTAAAGCTATGACCACGCTTACTCAATAAAGTAACAAGTAGAAGCACAAGTAATTCCTCTAATTTTTAACAGGACAACAAGATTCAAAGAACTGGGAGAAAGGCAGACGTGGTGGCTAGTAATCCTAGCACTCAGCAGTGAGAAGCAGGGGGATGACTCTGAGCTCAAGGTTAACTTGAGCTACATAGTGAGAACCAGGCCAGCTTGCATTAGGGAGACAGGCAGCCTTAAAGAACCAAAAACAAAACAAAAGTGGGCTGAGTAAAGACACTTCTACACCTGAAGATGCTTCACAGTTGAAATGTCTTATTATTTTCAATAACTCTCATAGAACCAATTCCGGTTTTGAGATCAGTCTTGAACTAGCCGAGACAGTCTTGCTGTCAGTAGAGTTCTAGGCTGGCCTTGAACTAACTATAGAGGTGTTGATGGCCTTAGACTCCTGATCCTTCTGTCTCCACCTTCCAAGTGTTGGCGTTACAGGCATGTGTCACTTATTCTTTACTGTGTGCATGTGCACGGATGTGCATGCATACACAGCATGCAGCCGCACACGCCTGTGCACCCGTCCACCTTACGGAGAAGGGTCCCTCACTGGCGCAGAAGCTCACCATCCCAGCGAGGCTGGCCGGCCAGCGTTAGCATGCTTCCAGGACCTGCATGCCTCCACCCTCCAATCCAGCCATGTGCAGCTCTGCACAGCTGTTAACTTGGGTGCTAGAAAGCCGAACTCAGACCCTCCTGCTTGCACGGGAAGCTCTCTGGTAGGTATACTGGTGTACAACTAAATGCTGGCTAGCTGAGTTCGACACCTTCTTCAGTAAATAAATGCATGCATTTGGCAAAACGACAATAAAATGTAGTGGTCTTGTAATAATGGCTACTCAAAATTAGTGCCAGTAACTAGTCTGATACAGATAAGTGTGTCTTTATTTCAGTAGAAAGCACAGTATATATACTTCCTTAGTTGTTAGAGTTCCCCCCCCACCCTCTACCTAGAGAGCTAATCAGAGAAGCGGTGTCTTATGGGAGGCTTTTGTAAACTGTCCTCGTAGGGGTGGGGTGGAGTTCAGGGTGGAGTGCTTGCCGGGCATGTGTGGCCCTGGGCCTAATCTCCAGGACTGAAAATTCCTCTTAGAAATAACTATAATCTCTCCCAAGTGAGCCCTAATGTAAATGTCATGGAAATATAAGCTAAGCTCTGAGACTGAACACGAAGAGGGCTTCTAAGCCATACTTGAAAAATTGAGCGAGAATGCAATGTGCCAGTTTTCTGTATTTTCCTTTTCCAGAATTTCTTCTTATAAATTAAGTATATTACATGTTTATTTTTTAAGTTATATATTATAAATAAAGAAGCAACAGTAATAAGAACTTAGGATCAAACTTCGGCTCTTAAGCAGTTAAATAATTTAACCTGGGGTCAGGTTACTTGATTATTCTCTGTGTTCTCTGCGACCTTTAGCTCTTCATCTTACAGGAGTACTAATGATAAGCAAGAAAACAGTACAGCGAATCAGTCAACAAATGATAGCTCACTATGTAAATCTAGCGTATGACGTCACGGCCCCGGCTTCCGGGAACCGTCTCGGCGCTGTGGGTTCCTACAGCTGCTCCACGGAATGTCACTTCCATAGGTACGAGATTTGGTATCTCACCACAGAGCTTACCAACCAGAAAGGAGAGGCAGGGTTAACTCAGGAAAGAAGACAGTCTTACACTGTCCGACATGACACACCATGAGGAAATAAGGTAACTAAAAAGTTAAATAACATAGCATCGGAGAGTCCTAGGATGTTCTTGTCACTAGCACCCGGAAACTAAATCCCTTATTATGGATTTAGCTAAGTCAGAATTATCTACAAAACAAACAAAAATTCAGACAGAACTTGCCTTCATTTTCCTTAACACAATGTAAATTAATTAGTCAAATACACATCTACATTAAATGGTATTTTTCTTCTACATTATACTCTTTCCCTATCTCATAGCTACTTGGTTTAGAATCTTTTTCGATTTTTCCTAAATTACCAGTATTCATCCTTCCTGTCGCCTAAGCAAACAACTGACCTAACAGTGAGCCTCTTCTTTCCCCACTCTCAGCTCCTCTCCTACTTCAGACCCGCCGCGGCTGCTCCCAGCTGCAGATCCTGACTAGCTGCAGATTTCTACATACCAGGTGGGAACCGGAGGCTTGTCAATGAAACTCAATATGCTTCCACTATGAATTACCGGGCCTGAGGATATCAATGCAATGCTATACTTTATGTGCTTCAATTCATTTCTTTATTCAAAATACTCGCTAAGTGACTGCCATATGTGGAGCTAAGCACTGGGCAAGCAGTCTCTACCGCCATATTTACTAACTGGTTAAACCAGAAATACATTGTAGTATAAAAGCAACCACAATTTTTTAATGTCCGAACAAAAGCTCCTATGGGTACAAGCGATTTTTGAGTTTTCTGGATAATTTAGATGGTAGTAAAAGCTGGCTTGTACTACTTAAAATAAGGATTTGGGAAGTTGACTATTGAATATGGCCACTGCCTAAAAATGAAATTATATATACTTACTATTATAGGCAAATTATGTTCCAAAGAAGGGTAGGAAATGCTCAGGACTCACCCCTCAGCCTCATCTGCCCGGCTTATTATCACGCTGCAAGTCACTGACAGCCGTGGGAGCGGGTAGTGGCAACAGTACACAGTGACTGCCGTGGGCATCTCCTCTCCCCATCCAGCACCGTCACACTGACAGCCCAGAAGGCTCCTTGTGCAGTGCTCATGAGCACAGCAATGCCAAGTGTGTTTTAGGTTTCCAGGCAAGTTCTTGGCATATTAATTATCATTCTAGTACGGAAGACACTGAATGTATTTCTCAGTGTTTCTGGACAGCTCCGGGTGATCAGAGCATTTACAGTTACTAGAATTCCGTGTCCTTACTGAATTCTTCCAGCCTGCCAGCCATCCTGTGTTACAGTGAATCTGCTGGCTTCTCAGCTATCCTAAGCCCTGGACTTTGAGCTAAGACTCTACCGAAGTCTTCAGAGCTGTAAGAAAACCACATCACACAAGATGTTTCCAGTTTTAAAAGTGAGCATTACCCTTTGACACACAAACTTCATTATGTCTATTTTCATTGCATATAGCTTGGAGGGGCTCCTCATTTCCTGGTCTGAAACACGGTGCTAATCAGTATAGTTTTGAGAAAGTTATGGTTAAACCAAACTGTGTTATAAGAAAACTTAAAAATGAATCTCTCATCACTGCCGAAAGCTCTGGATATTCAGGAAATGCAAAGGTGCTTACGAGAACACGTAGCACTGAAGAGACGTCGAGACAACCAAGTGTGCGTGGTTCAGAGATGCCTTAATGACTCTGTCCCGGAACTCCAGCAAATCCACAGCATCATTGAGAACGTTGCGAACCTAAGCAAGAAAACATGAGGGAAAGAAATATCAACAAACGATGTTTTTTAAAATGAAATCTAAATTTTAAAAAGATAAGCTAGCATGATGTTAATATGCATGAAAAAGTCAATGTGCTCTTCATTAGCTAAATATATAGAATAGATTTCATCTAGGCATAAACTGATATACTTTGGCATAAAAATCAACTTAGAAAGTCCAGATACAAAAAAAAAAAAAAAAAAAAAACCTCTCAGCAATAAATAGAAAAGACCTATAAGGATTTCTCATCTTCATGCCAAGCCGAGCGATGCAGGAATGGGATGAAGTTAAAAACACCCCAGCACCGAGACGCAGCCAGAGAGAGTGACATACACAAGTTGGAAAGAGACCATATGATTTCTGTCCAAAAGAGTAAGAATAGCTCTTTTTTCATTAGATTTTACTTCAAATTTTAAGTTCTAAACAAAGAGATGATTGCCTTAAAACTCAAGAGTGGAGGAGATATTGGTTTCATCACAAAAGAAACGCAAGGCTGTATAGGAGGGAAGGAAAGTGCGCAGAGGTGGGAAATACTCCCATAGGGGAGAACAGGTAGGAAAGAAGGTTAGGAAGCAACCAGAGCTGGGTGTGGGGATGCAGGCCCTTATCCCCAACATATGGGAAACGGAGACAGGCAGATAGATCGGTTAGAGGCCAGCCTGGTCTACAGAGAGTTCCAGGACAGCCAGGACTACACAGAGAAACCCATTTCTCCCTTTACCCTCCCCCACCTATATAAAAGCAACTGGAAAGGGGAAATTCAAAACACTTCCTGGGGAAGAGAGTAATCCTGCTCTCTGCATGATCTCCTATAGAAGGGGGCTCAAAATCGCTTTAATCTGACATAGGTCGGTTGCATGAACCAACTAGCACCTGCTGTTCTTTACATTCAGACATTGGGTTCCTGAGCTGAGTCCTGACAACCAGTCCATCACCACCATTATCTTACACGCTGTTTTCAAGGACTTGAGCTGACTTGTCCATACTTGTTTTTCTCTCTTTGGTGCAGTCACCACTAAAGAAGCTCTCTGGGCAGAACTGACATCGGCATTAATTTCACTGAGCCTTTACTAGCCCCACTCACTTTCCTGGAGAGTTCACAATTTAATTTCCTTTACAGCTGAATAAAATTCCATTATGAAAAAAAAAATCTTACCAATGCTTAGAGCAGACAAGACTGCAAGGATTCTAGCATTTGGTCATGCTGGTCAAAAGTTTTTAAGTCAACGGACAAACTATAATAAATCAAGAAAGAGAGTGGATGGATCAAGCTCTGTAAGCTCTGGGTAAGATCAAGACGCACAGGGCAGCAGGCTACCACAGAGTGAACAATCAGGAGAACAACGCAACGGCGCCTACAGACTAGTCGCTCTTCAGACCCTCCTCTAGAAGGTATCTAATAATTCAAAGCTTTAATAAACAACTCAATGACAGGACAGGAAGTCACACCCTTCTAAATCCAGCTCCAAATTTCTCTGTTGAGTTTTTATGGCCCCTCAACTCCTGTTGTGGTGTCCTCAGGAAATCAGTGTATGCCTTTAAAAACAGAGGCCCTTGCACTCTCAAGTGAGTGTGACACAGCAAGACAGTTTCAGCTATGAGACAGAGTGTACTTCCCCTTCTGGACACTAAATCTACTGCCTTCTTGGTCTTGGACTTCGAAGCTTCTAGAATTATAAAGGAAAACTCTGTTGTTTACAAGCTACCAGGTTAAGGTATTCCACAAGGCAGCCTGGTAGCTTGCTACATATCTGTCCCCAGACATCGTCATGACTCGAGCCAGCAAGTGTACACATACATGTGCTTTCTGTCACAGCATTCTCAGTTCTAAAATCCCATCTCGAAGACATGTAAGCAAATCTACAGACCACTGCCTGTGCAGGCTGCTTACAACGGCACTCAGCAACAGCAAGACTAGAAACCACCTAAACGTCTGCCAGCAGTTTGGTTAACCCACAGTGCACCCACACATGCTGTATCGCTGGAAAACCAAACGCAGAACGATAAAGGGGCAATACAAGACACAGAACAGCATGTTTAGAATGTTATCCTCTATCCAGAAATGGAAGGATGTTTATATATATGGATGTGCTTGCATTTTTAAAAACAAAAATACTTATTAGAATAACTTTTTAATATATGTAAAGCTGATGACTTTGAGAATCAAATTTTTCTTTTAAGAACAGCAAATAAAAACCAAAATCTCTGCAACCTTAAACATGAAGTAAGACTTCTTAGTATAAACTCATGATTTACTTTTATGTATGAAAACCAAATCCATTTTTGTCTAGAAGTTATGATCACTCAACAGCAGTGACTGCATGGAGCACCTGAATTTAGTCTCTATATGAGCAGGTCTTCCAGTAGAACTAAGGCGTTCCTGAGAAAATGTCCGACTGCAATGGTGGCAGAGCAGATCAGACTGAAACAAACACCTCAGCCATAAGGGCGGACTGAGAGTGCATGGTAATTGCTCTTACAGTTTCACAACCACGGCAAGTCTGTTCTATGCTGAATTGGAAGGTGTGCCCATTATTCTGTCCAATGCAGGGCTATGCTCAATTAGTCTCTTCATGCTTATCACCTTATATGTCTCATGAGGAAATTCATGGACTATCTTGTCACCCCAGAAAGCAAGGAAGCCACTGAAATCACAACAAAAGAAGTAAGAGCCATTGGCAAAAGACATAACAATTTGAGCTTTGAAGAAAATGACTTCAATGGGCTGAAACATGTCAAAAATGTTGACGTTGGGGATTGAGAGATGGCTCAGTAGGAGTAACAGAACAGTAAGAGGACACCCTGATCCTGCAGAGGGCCCAGGTTTAGTCACCAGCACCCATGCTTAGGTGTCTTACTACCTGTGCTAACTGCATACCAGGTGATCCAATGCCCTCCTTTGGCCTCACAGACACCCATCATAGGCATAGGAACACAAACATGCATATACATAATTTAAATAAAGTTTTAAATGTTAACATCTGCATGTTTATAATGATAACATCAACAACAAACAAAAAATATAGCTTATTGGGAGTTCTAGAAAATCGGATCGTTATTCAAAAGTTTAAAAATAAAGGAAAATAATTCAGCATCTGTCTCATTGCTGGGGAACCAGACAGCTGGTAAGACAAACCCTTTACAGGCAAACTCTAGCTGATAAACATGGAAATGCTGGCCTTACGGTAGAAGCATGTGGCAGCCTTAGTGAGAGCCGGTTCTAAACAACTATCACCAGTGGCTTCTCAGTACACTTAGGTAAGACGCCCAACAGGATCCTTCCTGACAGCTGGGTCAGGCTTCCTGTACCTGATCATAATAGAGAATCTTAACACTAAAGCAAGACAAGCAGGCACACGTGCCTTTTGAAGCAACAAAGCAGGAAATATGTGGCACCATCCTACAAAGTATTTTTATAAAATCAATACTCAAAAATACTTTTTTGAGACGGGGTCTCATGGAGCTCCAGCTGAACTCAGTAAGCAGCTGAAGATGACCTCCAACAGTTAACTCTCCCACGTCCAACTCAAGCGCGCCAGGATTCTCGGCCTGTGCTACACACGTGGTTTACATGGTCCTGGAGATAGAACTCAGCACTGGCGGGGCAAGCAGTCTAAAAACTACGCCAAACACATCTGTTCTCATTTTTGCTCCAGGTATTTATCACAGCACATGAAGTCTGGCTGACACAGGACAGTTGCAGAAGAACCATGGTCTCTGGAAGAGCCTGTATCTTATACACTCAACAGTGTGCGGGGGAGTGGGAGGGGAGGGTCACAGACTCTAAACTGAAGAACTAAAATACACTGTATGTTTGTGTGAAATTGTCAAAGAAGAAATGTAGACCATGTTTTTAGTGCAAGTGTCACCCTAGTGTCACCCGAAGTCTGAGTCCCCAGAAACCTTCCTAAAGACAGAGAAGTCTCTCTTCTCTCAGAAACACTTTCAAGCTAAGAGAATGATTCTTAACAAAGTATAGTAATGATTCCTGAAAGGACAGTCTTTAGTAGAATGATTTATAAATTCATTTATTTTTATTTTATATGCATTGGTGTTTTGCTTGCATATTTATTTGTGTGAGTGTAAGATCCCACGGACCTGGAGTTATAGATCATTGTCAGCTGCCACGTGGGTGCTGGGAATTGAACCTGGGTCCTCTGGTAGAACAGTCAGTGAGTACTCTTAACCGCTGAGCCATCTCTCCAGACCTAGAGTGATTTTTTTAAAAAAAAATAACTTAAGGAACATTATATATTAGTTTCCTTAGGGCAACACGAGATGCTGTGAAATAAGCTGATGGTTAATACACCTTTAAGAAAACATAAAAATATGGAAAAAAAACTAAAATAAAAAATATTCCAAATTTTTAAAAGTCCTGCTATTATTCAAATTATCATAGGTTTCTTAAAATCCATATTTTCCTAGAGTTTGCTAAGAAAGAGTACCCATTTTTTGTCAGTGTGAGGCATTTGTGTTAAAGAAATATCCCAGCCCTAACAGCAAAGCTAAAGACACTGCAATTTTGCAACTTCAGTACTACTGAGTCTCGGCCAGGCACAGTGCACAGGCCTGTAATCCCAGCACTTGGGAGGCAGAGGCAGTATCTCTGTGAGTTCAAGGCCAGCCTGGTCTACAGAAGGAGTTCCAGAACTACACAGTGAGACTCTTTCTCGAAACAACAAAAATAAAAAGGAAAATAAATCTCACACAACACTGCCTTATGATGGATTTTAAAATGTGCCTATTACTCTGTTCAGTTCAAGGCTTCTCCAGGATTCCGCCTTACCACTTATATTAACTTTCACTTCCTCACAGTATTTAGATGTTTCAGTTTGATATAAATAAAGTTTCCTCAATGCTCACTTAACCTACGTCATCCCCTCCAGTCCTCCTTATTCATAAGAAACAAAAGAAGAGAGAGGACCCGGCAGCGTCCTAACGAACATCCATCTGCACTCCACGCCAAAATTTGGATAACAGCAAAGAAACGCAGGCAAGTTGCCCAGGACCTGCCTTGTCTCCTGCACCAGCCACCGGAGGCCTCTTCCAGACAAAGTCTCTCTTTTGGAACAAATGATCTGTTGGAATGCAGCCTGCTGTACAAGAGGCAGATGAAGAAGCTTTCTCATCCTAACCTCTGCTGTGTCCAGGAAAGCTGACATTGAGAAGACAGAAACCTGCCACTGGGAAATAGCAGGGGCCAGGTCAAGGTCTACATTTAACAGTAACAATTCAACACCATCTGTAGCTTTTTACTAAGAAAAACAATCAACTACAGCTCTACTGCACATCTAAAGAAGCTATAAAACTTCAAGCATTGTAAACAGGAGTTGTGATTACTCATTCTTTATGGAAATCCTGTCACCTCCAACAAAAGAAGGTAAGAACTACTACAGTCCCCAGTAAGGTAATCCTCCAAAATGCCTGAAATGTACTTCCTAAAGAGGCACATTGGGATGCCAAACTGACAAATGTATAGCGTCCCCTGCCGTGACGGACAGTCGGACAGGAGTGCCTCAGGGTGTTCTTGAGCTCACCGCTCCAGTCACGGTGGGGAAAGGAAGGCAACTGCAGCTTGAAGCGCCGGGCCAGGCCACAGCCCAAGTGAGGAAGCAGAGAGATGGACAGATTCCGGGCTCAGTTCTCTTCGCCCTTCTTACTATTGTCCCGCATCCCAGTCCAGGACAATGGTGAGTGGGTCTTCCCTAACCTAACCACGACAATCCCCACAGGCATGCCCAGAGCCCAGCTGACGAGCTGGTCATTAACTCCGAGCAACAAACTCTCCTGCAGAGAGGAAGTCTCAGGGTGTCTGGCTGAGTCAGGAGTGGGTTGGTACACAGACAGGATGCTGCTTTCTCTCCCCCACCCCCGCCCTACCGTTTTCACTGGGGCCTCCTCGTCTGCCCTTCATTACAGTAATATGAGGGAATATGAGGAAAGTGAAAGGGGAGAAGAAATAAATCTAGTGAGATGAGGCCCGTCAATAATAAGGTCAGGGAGCCTAAGAGCAAAGCATCCTTCAAATGAGCTTTAATCCTGCCACACCCTCACTGCATCCGGGAGTCTGAGCCACAGAAGCTAACCAAACCCTTACTAGATGCCCCACTCACTGGAACTGAGAGAGCATGTGTTCCACGACGGTTTTGCTTTTCACGTAAGAACGTGAACTGTCCCCACTACTAGCCCTAGAGGTGACACTGCTCTCAGAGGCTGTGGATGCGGGGCCTGAGAGATACAGGCTAGTTCGCTTCTACTTGAGCTCTTTTGCTTCCTGACTGCCCCAGTTACCACACACCCTGCCGCCATGCCTCCCCAGACGAGATTCACTGTCTCTGTCTCTGTCTCCTGTGTCTCTGTCTCCCTCTCTTTTTCAGGAGGGGGAGGGTCTGCCTTGCTTTCCCTTGGGAACCCACTCCACCAGTCTCAGACACTAAGTAGTTCGGATGAGACTGACATTTCCCCCTCTCCCCCAAATGCATTTAACCCAAGCCAAGCACATGAGACTGAAAGCTCGAGCTCTGCTGGAGTTCCTACAAGAAAGGAGCTTTCGGATGGACCTGAGCTGGTCGGTGCAGCACTGGAGCTACCAAGGCCGCGGAACAGAGAACCTTTCCTAAAGTGAAGCCAGTTACAGGGGAAGGAAGACTGAAGGAGCACATGATGGATCCACTGAACCAACCAACTCAGCCTAATCTCCTGACTTCACATAAACCAGTTAATTTCTTCTTTTCCTAATTTCTCACCTTACATCAATTTGTATTAATGTACAGAGTAGTTTTAAGACATTAACCTAGGAGGGACGTGAGAACAGAGAATAAATTTGTTTTATTTGGTGCTGTGTTCCTCATTGTTTAGTCTAGCACCTGGAAAGCATTATAACTCATAAACATCCAATGGATAAATAAGGGATATTACTAAGAAAGTATAGTGAATGGGTCCAACTCAACAAACTCAGTGTTTTATAATCACAGAGACTTTAAAACCCTTTATAAAGTAAAACACTTTCTATTTTCTATTTAATTTATCAATTTTGCTCCTAAGGATAACTTGAATTCAATATACCCTTTAAAAGATTCCACCTGTAATGTCACATGAAATTTACCTAGTCACTGAGAAGAGTCCTTCTTGTTTCCAAAACTCTATTTAGAAGCATGGCTATGTTCTCAGGAGAGTTCTCTAAAGTATAACACTAGAATTATTTTGATAATACTAGACTCCTGCATATATGAATAAAACGGTTTGGTCCCAAATCAGTAAATTAGAACTCTGAATACGATTCTTTGTCCTGGAGACAACGTCATGTTTTAGTTCCAAGTTAAACAAGACATATATATTTTATGGCATTATTTAGGTACAACCTTCAGTTTGCAGGGAGTTCTGAAGACAAAATGGACATGTCAATCCAGTCCCTGGATGGAATGGGCTTTAGCTCGGGAGCGGCTGACCTAGCACATTCTCAGGCCCTGGATCCCGTCACTAGCATCAGAAAACAAAACACAAACAACATTCCACAGACTGCAACCTGTGAAGTCCACATTGTGAAAAACTCTGTGACAAATTATGTGGCTTCATAAAACAAACAAAGGTAAGAAGAAACAGCCAGAAAGAAAGAAACAAACAAACAAACAAAGAAATTACAGACCAAGACCAACCTAAACGATGCACCAAACCCACTGCAATCATTTGAATCTTAATTTAAACAAACTTTACATTGGCATGTAGGAGGCATCTGAAGATTTGAACATTTTGTAGACAGTTTACAAAATAATTATTATTAGTGTATGAAAATGATAATATGGTTATATTAAAACAGAGATGCCCTTATGTTTAAACTATAGATATAGAACTTTTTACAGATAGAGTACAATGTAGGGATTGGCCTGAAACTCAGGGTAAGTTGGAAAGCAGATGGGGCTGTGGGTGGGGCAGGGGTGGGTGGGGCAGGGTGGGTCCCCAGCTGATGGCTACTAAGGCTAGATAGTAAGGACATGGAGAGTCTAGACCAAGTCTCTGCTTTTCTTAGAAAAAAAAAAAAAAAAAAGACATTTTCTAAGTAAAATATCTAAAATAAGGAAATACTGAATCTATTATTTAGTATTGGGATCATATTATCAACACTTTAAAATCTTGATACCTGATCTAACAAAGTTCTTTAATTAGGTTAAGCTTACACATGCTTCTAACCTCTAACAGGAATTAAAGTCACGTGACTATGAAGACATAAGACAGAAGCAACTGATCCAGATGGCAGGGTGAGGGGAAATAGCGCTCCTCCTTCTCTGGCATAGGATCTTCACGGGGCAACGGTCTCTGCACAGCAACCGCCAGGGTCCTTCAGCTGAGCCTGGATGTCTGCTGGACACCTCCTCTGTGCAAGGCTCTAAGCTAGTGCAGTCTCATTGAAGAAACAAAATGGAGAACACGGTACCCACCCAGTCCTTAGATGCTTACAACTGACCCACTGATGCGCTCTGATCTATAAACATCCCCTCCCCTCCCTTCTCCCACTGACATATCCTATTTCCATGTATTAAACTACAAAATATCCTGCTTTGAAACTACACAATAGTCCCTAAATGTGGCAGCTGGCATATTACCTATCCCCAGGCAAAGGAACAGGAGGACACAGGAGCAGAAGGTCACTCTGCCTTTCCTACGACCTTGCCCTCAGCAGGCTGTAAGACTTAGTAAGTTCCTGACCTTTCTCTGAAACGACTCAAAGACCCCTCATGCAGTGTCTTCACAGAAGTGCTTAGTGACATCCTCTCTCTGAAAGCAGAGGGACGTGGAGCAGGGTCTGCACACGGCAGGCCGCGGAGTCCCCAGTCCCTGCTCACTGGAGCAGATCGTCTTGCCCTGTCCCTTTCTGCACAGCTGTCTGCTCCTCAAACCTATGATGACATGTAAAACTTGCATTCAACGATGTGACTGCTGGTAAATCTGTCCGGTGTCATACAGGCCTCAGTCAGAAACCCAAATATGAAAAAAAAAGTTCTCCCCCCTTACTTCCTAAATCCCAAGAACAATTCCCTAAATCTTTCCATCTTAACTTGCCTTACCCAGTTCTTAAAAGGCAATTAAAAAAAAAAAAAAAAAGGTTAACTGAACTCAGCCCTAAAGAAATGGTCCATTGAGCCTGCGTGGATCAGCTTCTGGTGTCAAATCCGACTGATTTCTCTTTGTCTGACTTCTTCAGCTGTCCTTCCTCCAGTGCATCGCTCTCCAACGTTTCAGATGTCACCAGCCTGCGCTATGCTAAGCGCGGTAACTACAAACACGCAGACGCTTTCAGGGAAGGGTCTTACGTCATGACTAAGTCAGGTACTTCCGGATGTCTATAAACAGGCAAAAGTGACCAACAGGGGTGAACCCTGCCAGGTGTAGTGCAAAGTCGCAGATTTCCTGTACTCTGGAACACGATCATACCTGCATGGTCCTTCTCTTCGTTAGCGTTACTTGAAAATTTTTCCACTCCCAGCGCTGCTCCACCACATGTGCAAAGACAACATGCCCGTTTCCGCAGGCTCCCGCGATCTGAGTGCCATCGATCGACCACGCGATGTTAAATATGCTGCCAGTGTTGGGCTTCTCTAAAGCATATGACCACTAGATGGAAAAAGAAGAGAGTGAAAATTGATTTATTGCCCCCCAAAAGTGAGAACTTTTAAACTGGGGACATATTACATATTAAGACACTAAGGTGATTTTTTTTGGGGGGGTGGCGGGGATTAAGACAGAATTTCTCTGTATAACCCTGGCTGTCCTGGAACTCACTCTGTAGACCAGGCTGGCCGTGAACTCAGAAACCCACCTGCCTCTGCCTCCCAAGTGTTGGGATTAAAGGCAATGCACCATCACTACCCGGTCTAAAGTGATTTTTGAAGGAATGTATTTTGTGGGCATTTATAGCTTTATTTCTTGGAATTTAAATGTTTTGCAGTGGAGCCAATGGCAAATATATGTGTGTCTCCTGGACTACACTAATTCCATTAAGGAAGGTATTGACACCTTAAAGTAGTGGTTCTCAACCCATAGGTCACAACCCTTTTCACAGGGGTCACATATCAGATATCCTGCATATCAGATCTTCACATTATAATTCATAACAGTAGCAAAATCACAGTTATGAAGCACCAGTGAAAGCAATTTTATGGTTGGGGTGGGAGGTTACCACAGCATATGGAACTGTATTAAAGGGTCCCAGCATTAGGAAAATTAAGAACCACTGCCTTAAAGGAACTGCTTTCTTAAAGTCCAGACACACAAAAGTTCTCAAGTTGATTTCAGATACGACGTAATTCCTAAAAGTCGTTTCCGTTTGAGTCCGTGCCTTCTTCTGTGTGGAGTCGATCACTACCACTGTTAGGCCAGAGGAAAATGTACTTCTATCTGAAATTATTAAAGGTCTTTTTCTTGATAGGATTATGAAATGATATAGAACCTTTTAAATTATACATTAGAAACAGTAAAACAGTATATGAAATAGCCCAAGAACTGCCAAAACCAAACTGCTTTAATGCAAAGTATTACTTTTAAGTAAGGATGTTGGAAATAGTTTATTGGAAAATGTTTTACTCAAAGGTTTTCTATGCTCTATTTTAAAACTTCTGACCATAATATTTCAAGAATATCACTAAAAAACTACAAAAAAATCATCAAACATTTGCTACGCATTCTGAGTCATGAAAGTATCAAATGCACGAGGCGCGCTTCCCCTCGCTTTCTCAGAAGGCAGTAGGCAGGACGCCCTCAGCATTTGAGGCATCTGTGAAGAAAGCAGCAAGCTAATGTCAAGGACAGAGGAGTCTTCTCTCTGTTCCAGAAAACCATCATCTCGGCAGACTATCGTAGATGTTTTTCCTTTTTGTTTCTGCAGATGTAACGTAAGTTTTTCTAGAATGCTTAATTTACTTGACTGGACATCCATATTCTTTTCCTATTCTTGCAGTCTTATCATCAAATTCTATCTTGCACTCTGCTGTTCTTTGTTAGGTGTTCTGTCTGGCCAGGAGGATCTCTTATTCAAGGCCTATCTACATGTTGAGATTCAGGTCTAAAATAAACACATAAAACAAATTAGCCACCTCAAAAAATGCCACCAAAATTATTGGCTGGGTCACCAAGGAACTAATAAAACTCTTTGGAAATAGAAACAATATAATCTGTCCATAAAGTAATCCACTAAAACGGAACATTTCTACAATACTGTCTACATACTGTGCTAATTCTGTTTATTTATTTAAGAATGCACTGTATGTGTATGGATACTTTGCCTGCAAATACATCTGGACAACATGCGTATGCTCAGTGCACCAAGCGTCCTGGAAAAAGCCAGAAGAGGGCATCAGATCCCCTGGGACTGGAGCTGCAGGTGGCTGTGAGCCACCACGTGGGTGCCGTCCTCTAGAAGAACAGCTCCGGGCTCCAAGTGTTGGTTTTAAAAATCATGAAACTAAATTCTGTAATAGAAATTAATTTTGAACAATTTTTTGAGCCTCTCAATCCTAGACAGCAGAAAAGAATCTTTCGCTTGGTGGTTTATTTTTTATGGTTTCTAACAAAGTTGGTTGTATACCAAACATGAAAATATAACTATAAATTCCTCTTTGTCTTTCATTATAAAGTCAGAAAATCACTAATTTCTCAGAAGATTAAACTAAAAACTTCTGGTAAATCTGAAATAGTCTGAGACAAAAAAAAACAAAACAAAACAAAACAAAAACAAAAACCCTGCCCCACCCCCTTCTCCATTACCAAGACTTTCTTGCCAACAGCTCCTGTGGCTACTATGGCTGAGTCCTGCCAGCTCTGTTCATATCATCTCCCCCAGGATGCCTAAAAACACATGCTTAGCCTAGGCTTGTATTCCTAACCAAGACAACACTACCCATCTCTCCCCTGGTACCAACATGCAAATTTGGGGCATGGATTTTTGATATAGTCTACATTCTTCAATGTAGGGAGTGTTTAAGTCACTTTCCAGCATGTACATTGTGGGAGGGGGACACAAGTCACTTAACTGGGAAAGACAGACCCCTCCAAAAAAAGACCCTGGATATACACACAGAAGCAAAAACAAAAACAAACAAAAAAAAAACAAAACAAAAACAAAAAACAAAAAAAACCCACAGGAATGTTTTTGGTTTTCTTTCTTTTTTTTAAAGATATATTTATTTATTTTATGTATGAGTACACTACTGCTGTCTTCAGATCCCATTACAGATGGTTGTGAGCCACCATGTGGTTGCTGGGAATTGAACTTAGGACCTCCAGAAGAGCAGTCAGTGCTCTTAACCTCTGAGCCGTCTCTCCAGCCCCACTTTTGATTTTCTTAGCCATCTACTTCCTGGTTCCTAAGGCCTACCTACCATTTTCCCTGGGCCTCTAAAAGATTCCTCTGTATCTTTATCTCTGTTTAATGGCTTCTACTTGCAAACAACCACAATAAACAGTAGAAATCTAAAGTCACAGGTCAGCCACATTGCTCAGCACAGCTCGAGATTCTCCCACATTTGGTGCGCCCTGAGCAGTTTTACTTCTTGTAGTAAAAGGCGATGGAACAAGCAATTAGCACTGGAAGAAGTAAGTGGCACGCCCTGTGGCAGGGACCAGAAGGCTTTGACGGTGGAGCTGATGAAAGAGATAATCATTTAGCTCTGAGCCCTCATTTTGTTCATAGGGACTCTAAAGGCCTCTGTAACACACCTCTGAAGCTTTGACCCCAGAACTCTAGAAATACACCAAAGCTGCTCCCACATTAAGCAAAATGCAGTAAATAGTTTAAGTTTCATTAAAATAAGAGGCCATGCTGAACAGCAGCTGAGAAAGCCTCTATAAAGTGTTAACTGTCGGGCTAGGGAGAAGGCTCGGTGGCTAAAAGCACTGCCTGCTCCTTCAGAGGACCCAGTGTGATTCCCAGCACCCACGTGACAGCTCACAATCCAATTCCACAGGATCTGATGTGCTCATACGGTCACAGACATAATACATGTAAGTAAAACATCCATACACAGAGAATAAAGAACTTTAAATGCTATGGTATGGAAGAAAAGGACAAGACTTATTTTCTTGCATTCTCTGACATTGTTTATGCAAGTCATTTCCCAATAGAGAAATATATACATAAATTTAAGACAATGACTAAAGTCTTAAGAACAGCATCTTTTCTACACAACTCCTGTATACATCCATATATTATATTGCAAGGATCCTTGAAAGCACAATCTTTGTTTGGCCTAATTTAAAATTTTCAACTCATAAAATTACATACACTTAAATCTGGCTTACGGTAAGGAGACAGAAGCAGTTCTTACACTCTGTGGAAGACKGGTGCTCAGGAATAGTCTCAGATACTACCTCTTAACATGAGACGAATGGCACTTGACGACCATCATTAACAGTGAAAACTTACATAAGGCTGTAAGAAAGTTCCTGCATGTAATGAATTATTAAATTTAATGTAAACGAATGGATGAGTGACTGAACTGAAAAAAGTCTGAATGTTCAGATAAAATGAGAATTACAAAAAAATGTTATCTTCTGCACAATAAATAGCGCCCCCTACTGAAACATAGGCGCTACATTGCTAGTTAATTTAGCCAAAAGTACCTTGCATCTTCAGATTTTTCTCCTTAAATCCTATTTTGTCTAATAACTAGTGTAACTCATTAACACATTCTGAATGTTTACTTAAAATTCCTATGTTACTTTGAATCACATTTTTAGATACCAAAGATAAAAATGAAGTTTATTATAGAACCTAGGAAAATATGGATCTATAAATCTAAATTTTATTCCGCAAGCAATTCGCTTACATCATGATTTATTTTACTGATCATCCAGTAATGTTTATTTTCCTGGAATATTTATTTTTGCATTTCTTGATTATTTAATTTAAAATAATGCTATCTCAGACTGAAGAAATACTTCAATGGTTAAGAACACTTGGGTTCACAACTGCCTGCAACTGTCTTGCTCCAGGAGATCCAAAACTGTTTTCTGGCCTCTGCAAGGGCCCCCCCACACACACACGTGGCATTCCCCCCCCCCACATGTAGCACACATACACACAGACACAGACATACACATAAACAATTAAAAATAATGCTACCTCTTTCCCAGCTTAACTGTTTGTTCCTTTATTTCTCTATTTATTTTGATGTGTACACACATGACACACGTGTGAGTGCGGACAGTTTAGTTTGTTCTTTCCTTCTGCCATGTGGGTCTCTAGGATCAGAGTCAGGTCGTCAGGATGGCTGACGAGGATCACTACCTGTGTAGCCATCTCAGTGAACATTTTATACCTTCTTGAATGTATAACAGCTGTGTCAAAAGTGTCAAATTATACTTGGAAAAAAACTGTAGTGGCTAATGCTTCTGTCCGTGTGCTACAAGGAAGGCCATTTTCACGTTTTCTGGGTAGTGAAAAATGTATTGCCCTGTCAATTTTAGATGCATAAAACTTGTTCCTGAAAAGACGGTATTTTGGAGTTCTGGGAGTATTTATACTTCTTCTAAGCCCTTGCTCAGATTTCAACTTCAGAATTGTAGCTGGGTTCTTTTAGAGTAATTCCTTTGACTGGGTGTGGTGGCGCAGCCTTTAATCCACGCACATGGCGAGCAGAGGCAGGCAGGTCTGAGTCTGAGGCCAGCCTGGTCAACAGGAGCCACATGATGGACCCGTCTCACCGTCTCCAATTTTTTTCTGTTGATTTATCGACATTTCTTTAATTATTTTGAGCAGGTAGATGGTCTTTGTCTAACAGGTTCAGTGCTAGATATCTTGGGAATGGTTTTTGTCACCTTTTCCTCCTAAGAATGGGCCATTGTTTTCTGCTTTTCAGTATGCCTTATGTCTTGGGTTTTTGTTTGTTTGTTTGTTTGTTTTGTTTTGTTTTGTTTTTCTTTAGGAAACTCAAATTTTCTTTTCTTTTTGAATGATGATGTGGTATCATCCTCTTGTCTCAGTCTGTGCAGCTGCCTGACAGGAACAGCAGTCATCTTCCAGTTAGAGACTTTTCTTGACTGTTAGCCCAGACGATTCCTCTCCTGTGTGGTAACTGAAGTCCTCACTGTGTTATTCACAGTCAGCCAATGATCTGACACAGCCAAACAGAAAGAAAAACTGCTGTCTCCCAACCTCTGGCCAGTCAGGCCACACCATCAGAAACTGACTCGGCCTCTCCAGTTTGTGAATTGCCCACAAGCTACCGGTGACGGATGCCGAGTGTCTCTCCTGGTCCTCTCCTGTGTGTCTGGCGCTGGCTTGTATGGTCTGCAATGGTCCTCAGTGAGAGCGAGAGCCCACACAGCCCTGTTCTTCATCTCTTCCTCTCTCCTCCTTCCAGGCTTGTTTGGGATCAGTCTACTCCCTGCTCCATCTGCCACCCCTCACCTCAACTGGCTGCCAGGAGCCAGACAAGGAAGGGAGGAAGGGAGGGAGAGAGGGAGGGAGGGAGGGATGGAGGGAGGAAGGGAGGGAG
>BDUI01000001.1:2272411-2290785 GCA_002335545.1 Apodemus speciosus | reverse complement strand
CCCTCTCTTTCCTCCCCTCCTTCCTTCCTTTCTTTCTTTTCAGTACCATGGATTGAACCTAGGGCCTTCTGCATGTTATGCAAGTATTCTACCAAGGAGCTATTCTTGAGACAAGGTCTTGTTATATATTCCAAGATGGCCTCAAACCCACAATTCTCCTGCTTTTGTCTTTTAAGTGTTAGGATTAAAGGCATGTAGCACTGTGCCCAGTTAGACTGTCTTAACTAGATATCCAGGCATACTTTATATACAAGATGCTCTAAATAGTTCAGAATCATTTAAAAATATTTAGCCTACGACTACCTTTATATTTATATGTATGTATATATAGAGAGAGAGCTCTGTCAATAACATAGCTCTGGATATCCTAGAATTGATTATGTAGATCAAGCTATCCTTGAACTCACAGAGATCCATTCCTTCTACCTTTAGAGTACTGGGATTAGAGGTGCCCACCACACCATACCTGGCTTTTTAAATATATCTTAATTTAAATCCTATTAAATCAGACATCGTGGAAAGGAAGAAAATGTAGAGGGCTGGTGAGATAACTCAGCAGGAAAATATATTTGCCACCAAGCCTATGAGCTGAGTTCCATCCCTGGGCTGCACATGGTAGAATGAAAAACCTGACTCCCATGAGTTGACCTGTTACCTCCACATGCACACCCTGATGGGGAAGGCATATGAACCCACAAATAAATATGTAAATGTGATAACAATAAAGTATAGGGGCTGAAGAGAAAGCTCAGCCATTATGAGCATTTATTGTTCTTGCAGAAGACCCAGGTTCGAGTCTCAGCACCCACATGGTAGCTCACGAGCTCCTGTAACTCTAATTCCAGAGGATCTGACCAGCTTGCCCTCTTCTGACCTCTGCACTTACCAGCCATGCACATGGTGCACAAACATGAAAGCAAAACACTCACATAAATCTTTTTTTATGTTCTTAAGTCCAAATAGAAGTAAAAAAATTATTCAGATTTTGAATGTGACCAAAGACAATCTCAACCACTATAACAGATTCTATTTTTTGAGAAAATCTTCATATTATACACATATATAGTATGTTTATCCACTATAAACAAGTTTTTAGTTTATTTATTTTATGCATCTATGCATCTTGCCTGCGTGTATACATGTGTATCATGTTCATGCCTGGTGAGAAGAGGTGTCAGATGCTCTGGGGGTGAAGTCACAGACTGGTGTGAGCTGCCCAGTGAGTTCTGGGAACTGAACTCAGGTCTTCTACAAGATACATTCCGAGCCATCTCTCCAGCACTGCAATAGATTATTTATAAAAGAAGACACTGCACCCCTCGTGCTGTACAAACGTAGAAATTAAAGAAACAAATGTAGTGCGTACCTTGCTGAGCTAAAGTTGATCTCAGCATCCCTGTCTTTGACCAGATTTTCACTTGTCCATCTTCTCCAACTGTGCAGAAAAAAAAAAGGTAGAAAATAATCTTAAGTTTACATGTACATATATAAACATCTAAATGTTTAAAATTGAGATCCAATTCACTCCAAGTGTAACAGAGTATGTTTTAACTGTAAATTTAAATCAAAATTACATGAAAAAAAAGCTTTCAGCAATGTAACCTAACTTCCATAGTCAAAATTTCATTTTTTCCTTCAAACTTGGAAAAGTCAGGAATGTGTTACTCAAATACTTCTTCCATTGCCATTGTGATGTCCACTTAGATTTTAAGGAAAATATTCTCCAGGTAGTATCTACTGCAGTTACCCACACCAGGGAAATGAAATCCACCTGTGACCATCTTAGCTCAAACAGGAAGAAAGAGCCTGGAGCTACAGAGTCATTTAAGAAAGGGATTTCTGGTTGGTTGGTTGGTTGGTTGGTTGGTTGGTTGGTTGGTTGGTTGGTTGGTCGGTTGTTTTGTTATGTGGTTGGTTGGTTGGTTGGTTTTGTTTTTCTAAGACAAGGACTTACTATATTGCTCTGGCTGTCCCTAACTCTCTATGTAGACCAGGCTGGCCTCAAACTCACAGACATCCATCTGTGCCTGCCTCTGGGCCCAGCAGGATTTTTGTTTTTATTTACTTAGTTGTTAGATTCTCCTTTTGTGATGCTGGGGCTCAAACCTAGAACCTTGCACATAGTAGGTGAGTACTCTGCTGCTGAGGTACATTCCAGCCTAGAATTTAGATTTCCTGCCTAATTTTTAGAATGATTCGCATCTAAATATATTTACATGCTGAAAAAGAAGACACTGGAAAAGAAGTTAAAGGAAGGAGGGAGACACAGGACATACCACTAAAAAATTAATAATAATAAATTTAAAATCCTCCTAGAGACGGCCTAAAGGAGAGATGAAAACATCCGCCCAGACTTTCGGTATTCCTTCTTTAAGTGTGCTTGGCTTGCTCCTCTTCATGTGCTCTCTGCTCGGGGACTTGCTTCTAAGGAGCAGAGCGGGATGGAATGGCCAGGTAGGATTTCTGAGGGTGAATCAGAAAAGGTACTGTGGTTTCGAACTTGCTATTTTTTTGACCCCTGGGAAGTCACATGCCATGATGTAAAATTATTCTATTAGCCTATGTGGCAAGGAATTAAGGCCTCCTGCTAAAGCCAGAGGAAACGCAAGGCTCACGCCAGCATCCATGCGTGTGAGCCAGACGATCAGCCTTCTCAGGACTGTAGCCACTTGTTACAACTTGAAGGAGCCTCAGGGCACGCTCATCCGGAAACACCCACCCACCAAAGCTGCTCCAGGCCTACGGAAATGGCCACACAGTAAATACTTATTGTTTAAGTCTAATTGCTGAGGTAACTCATTATGCAGCAAAAGATGACTAATACAGTAAGTCCTACCTGGAGTGGGGCTGGAATAGAAGAGAGAAGGCAGATATAGGTTAAGTTATATGAAAAAATTTACTCTAAAACTTAATCATTCTACAAGCATCCTTTGATAGAACAAATAAAAGTAATGATTAGTATGAATCTCAAGAAATGGAGACAGTGAAACCCTCCTGTAGCCCCAGCATTGAGAAGGCCGAGGCAGGAGGATTGCTAATGAGACCAGATTGACCTACAAAATGAATACTAAGCCACCCTGTTCTTCATATCAAGATTCAATCTCCAAATAGAAAATGAAGAAAAAAAAATATTCTGAATGATACCATTTACACAGCAGTCTGGATTGGTACTATGACAATTATTTGCTACTAGACAGTAAAGTAAGCTACTGCTAAAGGAATGCGGTGGTTAGTTTTAAATGTCAACCTGCCGCCCCCAGAATCACCCCTGGGAAGAGAATCCCAACTGAGAAATGATCTAGATGAAGCTGGCCAGGAGGCATGCCTGTGGGGGTTATCTTGACGATTTCTTGATACAGGAAACCCCAGCCAGTGTGGGCAGCATCACTTCATGGCTAACCAGAACTGCATGACAGCAAAGGAAGCGGGCTCAGTGTTTGCTCTCTCTCTGCTCTTGATTGTGGAAGCAATGCACTGAGTTCCTGCCCTTGCTTCCCCACAAAATAAACTATCATCTGGACTCATAAACCACAGTAAGCCCTTTCCGCCAGACCCTGGCTTTACTCACAGTATTTTATTACAACACAGAAATGAAAGTAAAACAATGAAAACATCTTCTTTGAAACTTTCTCTTTACAAATTCAGTTAAAAGGTTATTTAGAGGAGAGGAGGAGATTGATCAGTGGTAGATCACCTGCCTAGCGTGTGAAAGGTCCTGGCTTTGATCCCTATATGGCAAAGAGAGCAGAATTTGGAGAACACTGACCTGTCACTAACGCGGTCCCCTCGTAATTCCATCTTCCGGCGAGCACAGCCCCACAGTGAGCTTCCACACTCTTTTCCACTCTTCCCAACTTGGAAATCAGATGAAACTTACCTAAAAGAAATTATCTGTGAGAACCTACTGTATTAATTAACTTATATTAAAATATTTGACTTCCTCCTACTAGATTAATTAGCATTAATGAACTAACAATTAGCTGTTAGGCATTAGAAGCTAAGAACAACGTAGTCTCATTATTCTTCTTGATTCAAGGAACACATGTCTAATAAAAAAGTTGCAAAAATGAAGCATGATAGACACTCACATAAAAGTCGTTTAGTAAGCAAAAAAAAATTAAATTTAAAAACATACATAAGCCCTGACTTTTTTGGAGTAATGTAAATTAATTATAAATAAGAAATTAGTTATATACATTTTTAAAGATCACAAATGCCTTACAACTAACTGTCCACACACTGGGACATGCCCATGATGTCAGCGCATAAGAGGCCAAGGACAGTGATTCCAGAACAGCCTGGGACACACAGTGAGACTCAGAAAGTGTGGGGACAGGGAGAGGGAGAAGGAAAACACAAAGAAAAGGGGAGGACAGAGGATGAGATAGAAGAGAAGGGGAGGGGGCAGAGGGGCAGACAGGCCCAAAGGGGGAAATAGAAGAGAAGGGGAGAGGGGCGGAGGGGCAGACAGGCCCAAAGGGGGAAATAATATTACACAACTACTAAATGGGTTATTTCTTATAGTATTCTAATGTCTGGGTTATTCATTCTAAAAGTTATATATTAAAGAATTAAATGAATGAAGGTATATATGATAATAATAACCATAGTTCCTTACTGTTTCCAAGAACTGGAAAAAGAAAAACTAAACTAAGCTCTGTAGTATTGAATTAGAATTGGTGTAACCCGAATATATTCAAGGTTTAGATAGAGAGTGATAGAGAACTGGTTACTGACATTTTATTTATCTATTGGAGGAAGAGGCATGCATGTACCAAAGAATGCATGTAGAGCCCAGAGGACACCTTGCAGAAGTCAGTCTCTCCTTCTCACACGTGGGCTTTAGGGACTGACCTCGGGCCCTCCGGCTTGGCAGCAGTGGCTTTACCCACTGAGCCACGTGAATGGCTCTAATGTTTAAGCACACACTTGAATCCCCATGTCCTGATCTGTTTGATGAAGAGTCTGAAGAGGAGCCACACACCATTAGAAAGAACACTCCTGGCAATGCCTGCATCTTGGCTTTTAAATATCATTAACTATCTAAAGACAGAGCTGTTTGGAAACTAAAGACTGCAAGATTAGTTTCAGGCATCTTGTGCAGGTAGGGGCGTGCTCAGAGCATGATGAGAACATCTACAAAACAAGGGCAAAAATTAATGTCCTTGGCTCCACTGATTGAGCTTCCATGGCCAAATGTGGGACACTTTCAAAATCAAGATTAAGGAATTATAGTAACAGAATATAAAGAGATAAACGTCTATGAGGGTAGCCTAACATTACACCAAGTAAGAAAAATGGCACAGGACAGAAAGGGGTTTTTATTTTGGAGTAGAATACCAACTATCTAACATGGACAGATTACAGAGACAGAAAAGCTATCACCTGGCGGCTTTTCTGGTAACAAACGATCTGGCCAAGAATCATCAGTAGAGTTTTAGAAATGTGAGGAAGTCTAAGAAGGGAAAAATCATTTTTATGTAGTATCAAAATATATTTTCATGAACAACTTATTAAAAGGGAGAAAATAGAGGCTAGAGAGATGGCTCTGTGGTTAAGAGCACTTGCTGCTCTTGCAGGAGACTGACTTTACTTCTCAATACCCACATGATGGTTCTCAAACATCTATAACTCCAGTTCCAGAGCATTAGACACTCTGGTCTGATCTCTCCGGACTCTGGAATGCATGCATACATATAGGCAAAACACAACTACACATAAAACTAATCAAAGAGCGGGAGAGAAAATAGTAACATCATAGTAGATTTACTTAGTAAGCATTGGCTATCAGCTAAGGAAAGTTAACATCACAATAATGTGTCAAATCAATACCATGAATTTCCCAATATTCCCATTAAAAATTTGTAAGCTGAATCAAATCTTAAAGAAATACTGAAAAACAAAACAAAACAAAACACAGGGACTGTCTATAAAGCAATAGACCGGATCCTTCAAAATCAAGGTCACAGAGGAAACTAAAATGACAGTGGATCATCAAATCGCAGTTTTTTTAAGACCCCTCCAGGCACAGATCACAGGACTGTACTGTATGTTCATACAAAGCGGTACAGAGGCCGATCGTTAGAAACTCACCGTCAGAGCTTGTAAGGACAAAGCTCTCGGCCTGCGTCTGCTTCTTTATGCCTAAGCTCTTGGGGAACCAGTGAAGGTCTATAGGGTAGATGTCATCGGGCAGTTTGACTATCAGGCTGGTCTCGCTGGTTAGCAGGTTCCACTTCACGATCTGGTGATCGTCACTGCAGGAGTACAGCTCCTCGGCCGTGGTCCAGCCCACACAGCTCACTAATTCTTGATGTGGTGCTGCGTCAAGGAGATGTAAAGCTCAAAAGACTTAAGTCTTTAAAGTCATTCAAGATGTGGATCATGAAGAGCCAAATGAAGAGCCAAATGTTTTCAAGCTTCTAAATGTAGTTTTTCATTGTGCGACTTGTTTTTTTACATTTTTTAAATGATTTATTTAACTTGATTTTATGTGCATTGGTGTGAGGATATCAGATCCCTTGGAACTGGAGTTACAGTTGTGAGCTGCCATGTGGGTGCTGGGAATTGAGCCCAGGTCCTTTTGAAGAGTAGATGGTGTTCTTAACTACTGAGCCATCTCTCTTGCCCCTCATTGTTTGACTTTTAATATTTTTTTCCTTATAAAGGAAATTGTCTTCTAAATAAGTTTCAAGAATATAAATTAAAAAAGAAAGCCAGACAGAGGGATAAAGTTTGTGATTGAAGATATTTCTTAAGCATGGTCAACACACACACACACTCAAAAACAGCAAGTAAAAACCCAAAAGGTAGGAAATTATGTTGGAAGATAGGCAGGAAGAAAGGGAGAGCAAAGACATACTTATGCACGCATCTTATTACATGAGTTATCTGATTAGTTATTAGAACGATATATCTTATAATTTTAAATTGTTATAGATTTATTTAACAAGTATGATCTATTTAATGTGTGTGAATGTTCTGCTTGCATGTATGTCTGTGTACCATACACAGGGCTGGTAACTGCGGAAGTCAGAAGAGGGCTCCAGATCTACTGGAACTCGAATGAGCCAGCTAACTGTCTATGTGATACAGCTGGAGTCATTTGGAAGGAGGGAACCTCAGCATTTTGAGGAAATGAGCCACCAGATCGGCCTGTGGTGCATTTTCCTTGATTGATGATGAATGTGAAGGCCCTGCTCACTGTGGGCCGTGCTCTGGGATGGCAGGCCTGGGCCATCGGACAGGCCAAGCAAGCCGTGAGAGACAAGCCAGTAGCAGCACCCTTCCGTGGCCTCTGCCTCAGCTCCTGCTTTTTGGTGCCTCCTGTTTGAGGTCCTGCCCTGACTTTCATCTGAAAGCCATGACTTTCAAGTGAAGGACTGTGATGAACTGTAAGGTGAAATAAGCCCTTCCCTCCCCTGCTTGCTTCTGGTCATGGCATTTTATCACAGCACTACAAAGCTAAGATCTGGATTTACGGATGAGCCACCCTGTGAGTGCTGTTAATGAACCGTGTCCTCGGAAAGACCAGCACTCCTAAAGTCTGAGTCATCGCGCTAACATTCTCTCTCTTTGAGACAGGGTCTCCCTAAGTATCCAGAGCTGGTGTAGAACTTACTATGTAGACCAGGCTGGCCTCAAATTCACAGATATCCATCTGGCTCTGCCTCTACCTCCCAAGTGCTGGGGTTAAAGGCATGAGCCACCATGCCCAGTAACACATATTGTTTAGTATTGTAAAAATATTAATTGTTTTAAAGACTGGACTGTAACAGTGAACTGTCTCTTTCAGTTGCACACTGTGACGATGATCCTCTAGGGACGGTGGCACCTATCATCTGGAATGACCATCTTATCATTTCTCCTGTTTTCATGTTAGTTGCCTATTTCTATTTACTATTTTAACTTTTTGTACGATCTTAAGAGTCCTAGGGCTCTATGTATAATGGCTACATCCCCAGCCCTTAGTTATTTATATTTAATTAATAATGTAATGCTTTTGTTATTTTTGCTTTTTTGGATTTGATTTTTCTGAGACAGGGTTTCTCTGTGTAGCCCTGGCTGTCCTCGAACTCACTCTGTAGACCAGGCTAGCCTCGAACTCAGAAATCCACCTGCCTCTGCCTCCCAGAGTGCTGGGATTACAGGCATGCGCCACCACCACCCGGCTCAATGTAATGCTTTTAAGTCTTAGAAACATATTTATTATGGGGGAGTGGACACATATGCGCATGTGGTGTATGTGTGTGTGTGTGTGTGTGTGTGTGAGTAAGCACTACCACAATGCGTGTGTAAAGGTCAGAGAACATACTGCAGGAATGTTCAGGAGTTGGTTTTTTTTCTTCCACCATGTAGGCCCCAGGAATCGAACTCGGAGCAGGCATCTTTACCCACCGAGCCATCTCAGGGACCCGACAATACTAATTTTCTGACACTGAAGTAAAGAATAACTCAGTTACAATTTACTATAAGATGCACAGTAATAAATGAAATATGATCCCCACCCCATTCTTTATTCCCTTTAGTTTTTTCAGTCTCTGATATAACCCGAGAATTTCTATATAAGTTCTCACATCTACTATCAGGACAAACTGTTTCCCCTACCCGTGTACCTGGAGGAAATATTCCACTTGTCACTCGTGGAAGGTGCTTATTCTTGTTTATCTTTCTACTTCTGACTCACCAGGTCAGCCCTGGTTAGGTTGCCTATTCTCTTAGAGTTCTTCTACAATCTTCTCACGTTCTCCTTATTTTCCCAGCAATGTTCATTTTACCTTAAGTGAACAAACTTTTTCCAAGGAAAGAGACTGAGCTGTAATCATTCTGATGTGTTCCAAGATCTACTAATTAGTTCAACATTTGATAAAGTAAGCAAAAAAATAAAAAGATGGAAGTAGCTGTGACTATTCTGAACTGAAGCCCAAGGTACAGGAAAGGACACTGGGCCACTACCAAAGAGCTCAGCACAACTGTGGCCACCACACAATGTTTCCTTTTAAAGGATTTACTTGATTTTTATTTGTGTATGCGTGTATGCACATGTGTATGTCGGTGTCCCCTGAGGCCAGGAGAGGGCGTCAGGTCCCCTGGAGTTACAGGGAGCGGCAAGTCAATCAGTGCCAAGCACGCCTGCGCCCTCTGGAAGCAAGGCGAGGGCTCCTGGCGCTGAGACGTCTGCCCAGCCCTAACGGTATTTCTAAAACCGAGACAAGCAGCGGCAACCCAACAGCACGTCCATCTCGGAGCACACAGGGATTCCTCTAAGGTTATAAGTGTGTATGTCCAGGGTTAGTGAAGACACGGCAGCCACGGGAGGACTACTACATGAAGAAATCTAAAATGGGAGTTACTCTTGAGCTTAAAGGGGAACTGCAGACAGTGGGCACCTACACTACAATGAATTCCTGAGATTGTCTGTCTTTTCAAAGACAAATTCTGTCTTTGAAAATCAACTTAAAGAAAAGAGAAATCATATCTCTTATTCAAGAATTAAATTAAAATACTATAAATAAAAACAAATTTTAAAAGGAGGATATGTTTAATTCAGTATTTTCCTATTTCTGATGAGGGAGCAAATTTTTCTTTGTTTCACACCCCACAGCACATCAACATCTTGAAAGATAAAATAAAATGGGGGCTGCGGGTACAGTTCCACGTAGAAATTGCACCAAATACGCTCAGGATGGGCTTGGGTTCAATCCCCAGCCACAAAATAAACAAGCAAGCAAGCAAATGAACCTTAAATTACTAAAACATGATCTTTAAATGCTGCAAGAAGGATAAATGAAATAGCAAGTCTCCCCCATATTAAGTTCCTTAGTCCCTCTCAGAATGGTAATGAAGCCCACACACAGGGAATGCTTTGAGAACTGACTGAAAGGTCTAAGAGTAGGATGTGGAGGGTCAACTGTGCCTCCCTGAAGTCCACTTAAAGACTCTCTCTGACAAAATGTAAGGGTGTAGATATAGGAAAAGAATGCTTGCTCCCTTCCCTTGTGAGATAATGAAAGGCTTACTGCTCACATTTCCCCATCTGTCCTCTACGGTATCAGTTGTACCCAGACATAAAGAAAACTACCTGAGCACCTATGTGTGAGGTCGCATTACAAAGTATTCACATTTTTGTTTTCCTTTGGAGACAGGGTTTCTCTGTGTAGTCCTGGCTGTCCTGGAACTCACACTGTAGACCAGGCTGGCCTCGAACTCAGAAGTCCGCCTGCCCTCCTAGTGCTGGACTTAAGGTAGGCACCACCACTGCCTGGAGGATTATTCAGATTTTGTTAAAGACTCTTTTTAAAATTCTATTAGACTAAACAAAAGTTAATTTTTAAATACTTAAGAAGTAGAATAATAAAAATGTCAGTAAGTATCAGAAAGTAAGACTTTGGGCTCACAGTATACTTCAGAAAAATCTACAACTGGGGTCTTAAATATTTTGAAAACAATTTGTTTATAAAATAACTTTTCAGAAATGAAAACCAGGTAGTAAGTAGAGTAAAATGAGCAGAAGAGAACGTGACCGTGTGACCACAGGTTGAATGCAGTGAGGTCTATAAGATTAAAAGGATATGCTTTGGTTCCTTTAAGAGAGATATCTTCAGTCTCATGTCTCCAGTTCCAGAGAAATTCGAAATACCACTTGATTGTATTCACTGTAAAGATAAAGAGAAGACATATCAACATTGAGAACTGTGCACGTGCACATGCACACAGGCACATGGACACACACATACATGTATGCACACATCTACGCCTGTTGAATTCCAAGAAAAACAACAGCACCTTCAATTCCTCTAATGTAAACACATGGAGGGAGGAGGAAAAGTCTCGGTCTGATAAGGAAAGAATTGATGGCACCGTGGATTGAGCACCCAAGGCTCACTATAGCCTGCCTGCAACAACAGGCCTGCCATGTCAGAACACCTCTAATGTCTGTGGCCATGGCATGCATGCACACATACAATAAATAAATGAATTCTTTAAAAACAAACAAACAAACAAACAAACAAACAAACGAAAACTTTCCAAAGGCTGTCCTGGGACCAAATCAAAAGATGCAGCAAACCAGGAAACCCTCACTCACAGCTCAGTTTTGATCCTGTCTAATGAGTTAGCTTCCTCGGGCTAAACTACATTTTTAAGTGGTTTTAAATCTATAATCTACATGAAAACAATATGGTATTACCAATGTGTGGGGGACTCAGTCTGGGGCTAACGATCTATTGTGGGGGGAAAACTGCCCAACAGCTATAGCTAACACAGTGAGAAACAACTGAATTGCTTAAGGACAAGGCTATTGCTTTAAAAGTTATGCAGGCTGGGCGTGGTGGTGCTGCTGCTACTTGAAAGGATGAGGCAAGGTGGTCTGAACCCATGAATGAGACCAACATGGACAGCATAAGGAAACCCCATCTCAAAAAAACCGTTTTTTTTTTAAAGTTGGGCACAAAATTAACTTGTATCACGGCATTATTACAGTACACACCCTTAATCCCAGACCTTAGAGACAGAGGCAAGTGGATCTCAGTGAGTTCAAGGCCAGCCAGGTCCCAGTGAGTTCCAGAACTTCTAGAGATACATAATAGAACCTGTCCAAAAAAACAAACAAACAAAAACCAATATATAATTACCAAAGGAAATTGAAAACAACAAAAAAATTGTAAACACTCTCCAAATAACTGCATCACCAAAGAGCTAATCTATCCGAGTCCAATATACATTTACATCTTTTGAGCAGTATCACTAGACAATACCAAAAAAAAAAAAAAAATCAAGCAAGAATATAATCAAGTGAGAATATAATTAAAGGGGGTAAAAAAAAATCTCTACCGTTGTAAAATTACAGAGAACTACATCAAAGGAGGTAGAGATTTTCTTTAAAAAGACCCACTGGGGCTCACTGAGGTCGCCTCTCAGTCCCTGGATGTGAGAAGTCCCCGGGTAGGCAGAGTGTGCAGCACTCTCTGCTTCTCTCTTTGGCTGATTTCTCTTAAACTTAAAAAGTATAAAACTGTATGTGGCACAGACAGGGACAAATGGGACTTACTTCAGGCACATTTCCTAGATTCATTTTTGATACAAAGGAGCGCCCTGGCTTTCTCAAAACCCCTTCCTCCTTTCCATCAGACCCTTTGGGGATTAACTAGTGTTAATGTGCTAATCCCAAAGATTCAAGGAAGAAAGACGGCTGACCCAAACCACCATAGCCAAATTAATTAAAGCAAGCTTTTTTATTCATGTACACAGGCTGTCTCCCCCTAAAGGCAGGAAGATTCAGGAGATCAGGACTGTGACGGTAGGGGCTTCTACAGCTCAGGGCTCGCAGGGTTCCCAATGGGGAGTGATCTGGTGAGAACAGGAGGAAGGGTTACAGACAGATATAACATGGAGGTCTTAACAATAGGCGGTCACGAGAACCTTCTGAAACGAAGGTAGGGTTGAGGTGGGAGGTGGTCTTTACAACTTCTTAAAACAAAAGCCTGGTCTTCCTTTCCTGGAACAGGCAATAGAGAATCATTTGTTGTTAAAGTTCAGGTGGGGTACAGCCTGAGAAACAAATTTAATCATAAACAGGAATGAGCCCGAGTTGTCTTTACTACGGGATGGCTTTAAAGCCTATGGTGGAGGCAGTCTGGTCCATTCTTAGAAGGAAAAGGGTAAACAACACTTTAGCATATAAAGACCTGGTTCATCACAATTATTCGAATTTATTAACATTTTTTAAAAGTACAAAAAAAAACAAAGAATTCTTGTTGCTTCTGCAATTGACAAACCATAGATAAGATATTTACATATTTATACTACTAACTACAACCTGAAACCTAATATTTAGAATAATGAAATACAATCACATCCATAATATAGATACTTCCTCACCAGAAGAAATCATAATCAAACTTTATATAGTAAGAGCAGTGCATTTTTGTTGATGGTTCACCAGCCATTCAGAAATAATGATGCCAAATAGTCAGAGAAAGAAAAGAACAATCTAACACAGGAAAGAGTCTCTCTGGATTTGAAAGATTTTCCCTATATATTGTATTTAGCTGAAATCAGCTATATGAATGACATCTAAATGTTGACACAGTATTAAATAAAAAAATAAAATAATATTTTCCCCACATAGCCTATCTGAACTGAAAGTATCTGTATCTGTCCACCTGGGATGGCTAATTTCAATTGTCAACTAGGCTGGAATAAGGAAAACCTAGGGCATCAATGTGTCTGTGTCTGTGATAATGTTTCAGAGGTTTAGCTGAGGGAGAAAGCCCCACTTGGACGTAGGCTTGTGGCACCTTCTTGTGGCTGGGACCCCAGACTAATTTAAAGAAAAGAAAAGGTTGGACAGAGAGCAGGACAGCTGAGGACTGCCCCTCCCCCCCCCCCCCCCCCCCCCCCCCCCCCCCCCCCCCCCCCCCCCCGCGGCCTGACCAATGGCACCACGAAGTCGCTCTGCCCTCGGTGTCCTGACCAGTCTTTCATTGCGGGAAGGATCTGACCAAGCATCAGTGTCTGGGGAGTAGTAATGTGGGTCAACATTTATAAAGCATTTGGTTACCAAAACCTGACAGGGAGGTGTGGTACGCAAGCCCACAAATCCCAGCAAATACAAATAAATTAAAGTGAAAACAAGATAGCTTGTTTGCTTGTTTGATTATATGTTTAGAGACAGGGCCTCACTATGCACCGTTGATTGTCCCAGAATTCACTCTGTAGACCAAGCTAGCCTCTAACTCACAAATATCCCCCTGCCTCTACCTCCTGAGTGCTGGAATTAAAGGTAGCTGTCATCATGCCCAGCTAAGCGTTCATTTCCTATTATCCAGGTGGACAAATAAATGAATGTGCCCAGAACCCAGCGCTGGCATAGAGATAAATAGTTTTATATCTGTCAAAGAGCAGGTAAATGTCCTATGTTTAGGAAATTCCCCACTTTGAGTTTTATTATAAAAGATGTTCCATTTAAAAAAAGGAAAAAAGGAACAAATTTAATCATAAACAGGAATGAGCGCACGTTGTCTTTACTACCGGCTGGCTTTGGAGCCGACGGTGGAGGCCGTCTGACCTAATTCCTTTCCAGCTCCTCCTATAGCAGAGACACAGAGGCACTGGCTGCTAACACACGCCTTATTTTGAATTAGAAGGTACCAACTCAAAGAAGAAGAGATTACAAAAGAAATATGTTCTAGGAAGGACTCCTAGTTGAGGAATTTACTATCTACATATAAGATACATAGATATGTGTTCATTAAAATCTTGTGTGGTACAATTTGAGGGTCTTTAATCCAAAAATCTAAAATCCAAAAAGCTCCAAAATCTAAGTGTCAACAACACGCCAGTAGAAAAGTCCACACCTGCCTTCATAGGATAAACGGTGAGACCAGGGATGCTTGAAAATCACTGTATGAACTTCCTTTAGCCTGAACGATACAAATAACAAACCTTATGCTCAGATTGGTTACCACGCACATGGTCTCCCATGAATCTGTGCAAATATTCCAGAATCTGAAAACAAAATCCAAAACACTTCTGGTCCCACACATTTTTAGATTAGAGATACTTATCTAATATTATCAAAAAGTGAAATTTGGGGCTAGCAAGAGAGTTAAGAGGGCTGGATAGTGGTGGCGCACGCCTTTAATCCCAGCACTTGGGGAGGCAGAGGCAGGTGGATCACTGAGACAGTCAGGGCTACAGAGAAACTAGGGGGGAAAAGATGGTTAAGGGGGTAAAGGTACCTGCTGCCAAACCTAATGAGCTAAATTCAATCCTGGAAATGGCTCAGGGCTTTTAACCTCAAAACCCACTACCAATGGCATACCACCTCCAGCGGGGCTGTAACACCTACACTTCTCCGACCAGCACCACTATCTGGTGACCACTTAAGTATTCAAATGCCCAAGACTAAGAATAAGGAGAACACTCCTTATTCCAAACCAACACACCTAGCAAGTCTCTCTCTCTCTCTCTCTCTCTCTCTCTCTCTCTCTCTCTCTCTCTCTCTCTCTCTCCTCTCTCTCTCTCTCTCTCTCCACACACACACACACACACACACACACACACACAGAGAGAGAGAGAGAGAGAGAGAGAGAGAGAGAGAGAGAGAGAGAGAGAGAGAGATCAAATGCCAAAGTTGATAGCTCTATTTAGAGTTCCTTTATGGCTCTTCAATAAAAAGAAATAAGGCAGATTTTTTTTAACTATTCAGATAAGTTCTATCAGAGCTGTTAGCAGACTAAATTTAAGGTCCATTGTATAGCTGAGAAGGAAAATAGGGGCAGGCTCACTACTTCCGAGAAAAGACTAAGACATCTGACCACCAAAGGCACCAGGCTTCTGCAGGACAGTACAGTTCAAATAGTAAGGACCTCCAACCCTCATCTCAGCCTAATTCTTACATGTGCTTGTTCTCTCTGCTTTGGGTTCAGGATGTGAGCTCTGAGCTTCCTGTTCCTACTAAGCACGCCTACTGCCCGCTACCACGCTGGTCTCTGACCCTCTAGTGCTGTCAGTCAAAATAAACTCTTCTCTAAGTTACACTGATCACTGTAGTATGTATAGTTCCTTACGATCCTACTCATCATTAATATCTACATTCCAATGTTACCTTTTTATTTTGAGACAGGGTCTCACGTAGCCCAGGCTAGCCTTAATCTGGCGATATAGATGAAGATGACCTTGAACTTCTGATTTTCTTGCCTGATGCTTAAGTACTATGTTAAAGTTAAGCCCAGTTTTCAATATTTTCTTTAACGTTTTCTTGTGGGGGGTGTGGGGTAGGAGAGCCGGTTGAGCAGTTCAGAGCACTTGCTGCTCTTGCAGAGGTTTGGTTCCCTGTATCCCTGTCAGCTCCCAACCATTTTAACTTCAGTCCTGGGGGAACAGACACCCTTTCTGGGCTCCTTGGGCACTGCATGCACATGGAATACAGAGGTAGATGCAATAAAAACACCCATCACACACTTTAAAGCATCTCTTTGTAAAATTTTATTTTATTATTGGTGTCATTGGAGGTAATAGGACGACTTTTAGGAGTCAGATCCTGGGATAAAACTTGTGTTATTTGGCTTGCACTGAAATAATTTTGACCTAAAAGCTATCTCTCTGGCCTTAAGACTATTATTGCAATTAATTAGTTAACTGTGAATACAGCGGCACACCTTGCAGAAGCTGACTGACTCCCTCAGTCCACCACGTAGCTCCTCTGTGGATGGGCCATCTTGCTAGCGCCCATGCCATTTTTAATGGCTTTTACAACTTTTTGCAGGGTGTTCAATTAATTCTAGCAAAGCACTAATTCACGAGTCTAAAAATACATACTATATAGTGAGTGAGGTTGAGGGCAAGACTCAGTGACTAAGGTGACTGTCACACAAGCATGAGGACTTGTGTTTCCAATCCCTAGCACCCAGGAAAAACCCTGCATGTGAGGATTGTAACACTTGAGAGAGATGCAGAACCCCAGGACTGCCAGGAGGTCCAGCCAATTGGTAAGTTCTGAGTTCAGTGAGAAACCCTGTCTCAAAAACTAATACAGTAAGGCTGGAGGGGTGGCTCAGAGGTTGAGAGCACTGACCACTCTTCCGAAGGTTCTGAGTTCATTCCCAGCAACAACATGGTGGCTCACAATCATCTATAATAAGGTCTGGCACCTTCTTCTGGCATGCAGGCAAATATGCAGACAGAACACTCTGTACATAATTAAGTCTTTAAAAAGAAAAAAAACTAACATAGCAAATGACAGAAGATACCTGATATCAACCTCCAGCCTCGACACAGGCACGCGCACCTGCACACACATGTACATACAAACACATACACATGCATGTATACACCCCAACGACCCATAAATACCAGTGATCTTCAATTCAACTAAAAGTAAAGAATCACACTGCACCAACAAAATACAATGCTACATGATCATTTTTCAAATGGGCTATCTACTGATATAGAAAGATAACTATAATACACGAAAGGAAAGCATGTTGTATAGCAGTATCATAAAACTTAGGGTCAGCAAGATGGCTCATCAGGTAAAGGAACCGGTCACACAAGCCTGACGACCTGAGTTCAATCCCCAGAGTCCACCCAAAGGCTCTGAAGGAGGGAATGGACTCCCCAGAGTTGGTCTCTGATCTCCACATGTGTGCCATAGCACATGCCTATATGCACATCAAGTATGTATACTACAAAACTTTTGTAAAATATAATCTAATCCTTTGTGTGCAAATGAAAAATGATATGTAATAATGATTTAAGCTGGCATGTACTAAAGCACTTTTCTGTGAAGATATACAAGACAGTTAATGATGGAGACCAGGAAGAACCCAATGAAAAGTGGTAATTCCTTTCTCCCCCTTTTTTTTGGATACCAGGCAGCTCCTCTGCAACTGTACTATGCCCTCCCCCTATACTGTTTGACATTTTTAATCGTACTCAGTAATATAATAAAGCAGACTGGCCTTGAACTCAGAGATGCGCCTGCCTCCCAGGGGCTGGAAGGCCTGGATCAGCCACGAGGGATCCAAACACTTGTTTTGTTTTCTGAGAATCTCATAGTCCAGGCTAACCTTAAACTAGCTGTGTAAAGTGATCTTGAATTTATTATACTCTGAGTTCTGGCCATAGAGGAGTCTGCTATCCACGACGGGTCTTCCACAGTGCTGAGAATCAAACCCAGGGCCTCTGTAAGCACTTCACGGACCGAGGCTACATCATCCCCATTCCTAAATGCCTATGTCATCATGTTCACATTCAGACTGCGGTCTACTCTATGGCTGTCGGTTCTGTCTTCCTCATTATGCAACTTAGTTTATAGCTGTTACAAAAACCTTTATCCGGCCCGGCATGATGATGCTTGCCTCTAACTCCAGAAATCAGTAGATAACTAGAAATTCAAAGCTAGCCTTGGCTACATAGTAAATTCAAGGTCAGCCTGAGCTATGTGAGACCCTGTTTCAAAAGAGGGGGGGGGGGAAGATGTTTGTTCTGACAGGGCATGGTTAAGTTCAATTAAATTTGAGGCTGCTGTTAAGTAAAATGATTTATTGAAGAGCACTCCTTTCCACAACAATTAAGGCTTTCCATATCAACATGATCATGACTCAGTAACACTACTGTTTGTTATTCCTGTTGCCTCTTCACTAATTCAAAGATCCATAAAGAACAGCATTTGATTGTCTTTAAGGGTTTATGCTCGTAACCACCAAAATCTGTAACACTCTGCCCAAAAGAGCTGCGACTCTTTCCTGTCTCTTGCCTTGGCACGCTCCCTACCACGTCAAAGAGTGTTTCCTACTCATCTAACTAAAGCTGTGACGGATTCATTTTCCCGGTAACATAGTCCACTTGTTAAGAATTCTTTTCCAGCC
>BDUI01000001.1:2253093-2271910 GCA_002335545.1 Apodemus speciosus | reverse complement strand
TCTTCAGCCACTCCAGAAGAGGGCATCAGATCTCGTTACAGATGGTTGTGAGCCACCATGTGGTTGCTGGGATTTGAACTCAGGACCTTTGGAAGAGCAGTCAGTGCTCTTAACCGCTGAGCCATCTCTCCAGCCCCCCCCTTCTTTTCTTTAAATACACTCTCACTGCACCGCACTGCCTCCAACTCGCCACATAGCCTCGGCTATGCTAAACGCATGGCAAACCCCCTGCCTCATCTCCCAAGCTACACCCAGCTTGGAGCTATATTCTTAAGTTGCCTTTCGAGAGCCTTCATAAATGACTTTCTCAAATTTGATATGGCATTATTGTTATTAGCACATACTTGAAACATGCCATCACACAGTAGCATCAAGTACTTACATATACTAGAGAGACTTTATCTGTTGATTTTTATAAACATTCCCAGAGACACTTAATGAGTAAACTGCCCAATTATACACCCAAAGAAATCATGGGGTTTAGGGTTGTTCCTAACTTTTAATGTGTATATGAGTGCCTGCATGCATGTCTATGTGTGCCAAGCACCACCGTTGTGCAGAAAAGGGTGTCAGGTTCCTGCACTGGGGTTCCAGGCCGGTGCRAACTGCTCAGGATGGGTCTTCTGCAAGAGCGGCGGTGGTCCTCACAGCCGAGCCATCATCTCTCCAGCCTGCCTGGTTTCTACTTAGAGCTTTCCACTAAGTTCTGCTCTGACTAGCACACACACCTTTCCCTCTGGTCTGGTCTGCCTTTTATTACATTTACTGTACATGTCTGAGTGTCTTCTCTGTGTGCTTGTGTACCAGAAGAGGGCACAGAATCCCCTGGAACTGGTTACAGATGGTTATGGCACCGGGCTGGTGCTAGGAACAGAACCTGGGTCCTCTGCAAGGGCAGTAAGTGCTTTTAACACTGAACCACCTCCCCTGATCCAGTCTACTGTTCTCATAGTAAGTATCTCTTCCACCCAGCTTTGTTGTATTTTAGAACCTCTGAAAATACCAAATACCCCAAAAGCCCCTAAAAAAAAAAAAAAAAACCCTTTATCCTCTTGGTATTCCTACTAGTTCTCCATACCCCTCCCCCCCAAAAAAATTCATTGAGCTTTACGGTGACATTCTTTCATGAAGACAATTTATTTTCAACTATAAAGGTACATTATAATATTAGCTGATGCTTATTCACACCACACCAATCTCCAAACTCCGCCAGACTCACACTTGTAGTCCTCCGCAGCACTTCCTGAGAGTCACTGAGCCTAAGTGTCATGCATTTAAGAGCCACGATATACTTTAGAACCACAATGTAAACTCATTCGCTAAACAGGTTTATTGGTGCTCTAATATGCCAGACCCTAGATAGGTAGAGAAAAAAAAAGAGAGAGAAAGACTAGCAGCTCTCAATTTACAAGTTGCTGTATAAATTCTTACTGGGGGCAGTCAAATTAATCAGCGGTTCTTTAAACATTGCAGAGGACGAGTGATTCAGACCGTTTTTTTCAAAATTATAGAAAAACTAAACATCCAGGAAAACAAAACCCAAACACACAAAACTTAGTATACAATTTTTGGAGAGTTAGAAACTCAGTGCCAACCATCATTATCCTCACACTCAGGTTAAAAGCCCATTAAGGAAACTAAATTGCTCGTGATTAGGAATTGCCACATCTATTTAACAATCCTGGTTATGCCTTTCACTGTGTAATGCACACAAATGCTACTTTATGAACTAATTCCCCCATAATGGTAACTAGTTATCACCAACAAATCTTTTCTCCCATTAGGAGCCTTGTTGGCCAAATGGTTATTTAAATTCAAAAACCTTTCAGTATGTCACTAACACAAAATAGTTCAAAAATCATTGTTATTCATAAATGGACTACAAGATCACTCACTAATCCCGGTTTCCTCGCTTTACCTGTAACTCTACATCCCAGTATCAACACCCAGAGAGAGCCCTGCGGGCTGGAAGAAGATGGAAAATAACTGATGCTCCGCCAAGCTCATCCCATCCAACCAAGAGAAGGAAGGTCCCAATGGCCGCTTCAGCTTCCAAGCCTTTTCTTCAAAGGCTCTGGAGGTGAAGAAATTTACCTCAAGTTCCAGAAAAGCGGTGGCGATTGCTCTGAGAGCTCAGACCAGTTACCAAACAGCCTCCCGACCTTCCCGTCACCATAGTGATTTCTAAGCGCTGTGAGCGGTCCCCCTGCCGTGTTCCCGCGATACTTGCTAGGTGCCAGTCACCCGAGCGGGCTCTTGGCCCCGCCCCTAACCGAGCCCGCCCTCTCACTGGAAGGTGTTATTGGGCAACTGGGCTCCGCCTACAGCTATGGGCGGGACCCTGAGTGGTGTTTTTTTTTCTTCTTTTTCAAATTTCTCCAGTTTTTTCAAATGTCGTTCTAGAAGTGCGGAAGGCTGTAGTCTCCGAAACTCTTTCTTTTAAAGTCTATTTCTTTTAAAGTCCATAGAAACGACGTAGCCCTCTTGGCTCGCCCTTCCCAGTCGTAACTTCCCCCTCGCGCCACTCTCTGGGGGTAGAGCCCGCGCATGCGCCAGAACCGCCCGAAGATGGCGGTGGGAATCGCCGCACTTTTTTTCAAATTCGCGGGTCCCAGAAACCATTGCGCGCATTTGTAACGAATTTCCGTTCGAGTTTGGATTTTAGGCGCCATTTTCGAGTGAAGGACCCGGAGCCGAAACACCGGTAGGAGCGAGGCGGGGGGTCGAGCGCCCCACGGTTTCGGCCCTGCGCGGAGTGGACGTGCCGACAGGTGAAGTACTTCTTTTCTAGATCGGGTTGTCACATTCTTCCTCCCTGCCCCGCGGGCGCCGGCAACACGGAGGCCTGGAGCCCGAGCGGCCAAGTGCGGCGGAGGCGGCTCGGGGAGCTCCGTTGCCTGTCACCCCTCCCCCCCGGCGGCCGGGCGGCGGCTCCAGCGCCTCTTCCTGGGGGAGGCTGCGAGCCCGTCTCGGCCAGGGCGTCCCCCCTCCCCCAGGCCGGCCCGTCCTGTCCCCCACGGCGACTGCAGCCCCCACTCGGAGCCTCTCCTGGGGACTTGGCACAGCTTATACAGCCCATCGGGACTCCGCCCCGGACCCGGGAGGGATAGACCCCCTACTCCCTCTGAAAATGACCCAACCCGAGCAGACGCTGCCTGAGTCCAGTGTAGCAGTGCGTGGCGGGTGACTCCGGCTTCGGCCATCCTCTCTGCTGGGTCGGTGAGGAGAAGAGACCGACTTCTCCGGCCGTCCGGGCGTCAGGACTTAAATGGCGGGGAGAAGGGAGGGGGTGACAAGTCACCCGGGCAGGCGCCGCTGCTCCGGAGAGTAGCCACGCAGACCCGAGACTGGACGAACTTCTCCGATTCCGAGCGCGTTCACTCCCCCAGCCCCGACGGGAGGGGACTGTCAGCAGATGTCCTTCCCTTAGGAGGTGGCTCCACGGGGGCGGGTGGCCTGAGCGAATTCCTCGGCCCTGGGCGCGTTTGCAGGCGCGGCTAGGTTTCCCCACTTACCTGGGGCGTGGGAAAGCCCGTTCCGCCTGGTCGCCACTGCTGTGTCCCTAGAAGTCACTTTCCTAAGGACCCGCTACCTGATAGCGGCGTTGGCGGACGCGGTGGCGGGTGGGTCCTGGGCGGAGCCCGTCCTGCTGCTGCGGGGCCCGAGCGGCGAGCCGCGGGCCGACCTGACTTCAGACTCTCTCCTGCGGCAGCCACCATGCGGCGTAAGGGCACCAAAACCTCCACTACCTGCCACCAGGAGGAAGGGCCGCCGCCCTCCGAGGACGGTGCCCACAGCGAAGGGGAGATGGAGCAAGCGACCGACGGAGCGGACCGCGCTGCACCCGCAGGTGAGTGACCGGCCAGGAGCCGGGTGCGTCGGAAGCCTGCGGAGACCCACTGAGGGTAGCGGGGAGCAGGCGACAAGTTGACTTCGGAAGCTCCGGAAAGCCATTCTGTGGTTTTCAAAGGAATTCCATGCAGCTTGCTGTAACGGTTCTGGAAGGGATGAGAGTGATCGGAAAAGTTGAGTTGTGAATTTCTGTGTTTTGGAGTAGCACGGACATCTTTGACGTGTTTCCACTGAAAGCGGAATGGTCAGCCCGGAGTTGCTGAGCGCCTCTGCGCCCCTAGACGGGACCGAATGTGGTGTGGAGTTGCTTGAGTCACCCTTTACTGTTGGATTGCCAGTTTGGGTGTAATGTTAATTTTTACTTTTTAAAGTGTCAGTGTTGGGTGACGCGGGCATATGTACACGAGAGCAGGTTCCCGTGGAGGGAGGGCATGAACCTCTAGTTACAGGCAGTCTCGAGCCTCCCACTGTGGGTGCTGAGAACCAAACTCGGGTGCTACACAAGAAAAAACCGCTGGGCCCCTTAGATTGCCTTTGAAGAGAAGGTATAATTCGAGAGCGTGGAGCATTCTGAGGGTAGGAATTAAGAGCTGCTGTGCAATTCCTGTGACCGTGTTACTGATGTTTGTGAGTTTCTTAAGCTGAACCATGTAGAGAGTTGGGTTTTCGATTGTTAGGGTTGCATCTCCTGTCAGGCATCGGGGAATCCGTTTGTTGCAAGGTTTTCTTTATGGTATAGACTCCTCTAATAAATACAGTGTAGTTGTACCAGATTTTATTAATGGTCTGATTTCTTTCACGACTTTTATTTTTCATAAAACTCATCTGAAGGATTCATCCCCGTGAATTTAGGATGTTTGTGTGGAAGATCGATTCCTAGGTTTCCTAAGTAACATCCCTCCATTATGTTCTTTAAATCCTAGCAGGCAATAGACTTGCAACTAATTATACTAATGTAGGCTTTCCCCCCTTTGCCTTTCGTTAACCTAGAGACTCCAGGTGAGGAGCTTGATAACAGAAGTTTAGAAGAGATTTTGAATAGTATTCCTCCACCCCCACCTCCAGCAATGGCTAGTGAAGCTGGAGCTCCTCGTCTTATGATAACTCATATTGTAAACCAAAACTTCAAGTCCTATGCTGGAGAGAAAATTCTGGGACCTTTCCATAAGGTATTTGCCTAGTCAAATAACTTGTAATACATCTTTATTACAAGATATTTCAGTTTTCTAGCGGTCCTCTTTCCACACACAGTATGTTGCCTGTGGTTTCAACAACAGGAATTAGTTTTTCTTTATCTGATGTTTTTGGTATATCTTTAGCAATAATGTTTGCATATTGAATCTGTTTTTGTTAGAAGGGAATGTTTTCCTGTTAACTGCTAATGAGTTTTGTAAACTGTCAGGATTAGAATTTGAATATGGTTTTATTTAAGATGGTAAAGCCTGTGCTAGAGAACATGATGTAAGAAAACTCAAATTGGGGTTTTGGGATGCATGCTTTTGCTTCAGCTCCCTAGCCCACTCCCATTCTTGGGGTGTTTTCCTTTTCTTAATAAACTGCTTTTTCTAAAGAGAAAGAATAAAAATACTTACCTTCTAATAATGAAAACTTTGAAATACCCTTAATTTTTACTATAAATTAAGTTATGGAGTAGTTTAAAGTTAGTATGTGTGACTATTTAATTTTTCAAAAATTTACTTTTATGCAGCGCTTTTCCTGTATTATTGGACCAAATGGCAGTGGGAAATCCAATGTTATTGATTCCATGCTTTTTGTGTTTGGCTATCGAGCACAAAAAATAAGGTCTAAAAAGCTGTCGGTCCTGATCCATAACTCTGATGAGCACAAGAATATTCAGAGCTGTACTGTGGAAGTGCATTTTCAGAAGATAGTTGACAAGGTAAGGTCACTTTCTACTTGCACCTTCAAGCAAGAAAGGGAAGCACTCCACATTTTGTTATTGTTCTTATTTTACATTTGTGTGTGATTAAAGCAAAAGACATGGTTTTTGCTTCTGTGACCATATTTACTTCAACTTTTTGGAAGAAGACAGTGACTTAGGGGGCCCTGAGTGCTAATTTAGCATTCATTCACTATAAATATGGGCTTCATTTTAAAAGTTATACTTTTTTTTTTTTTTTTTTTGCTTTAGGATAAACATTTTAATTTTTGAAATGTAATAATTGACTCTGAAATGTAATAATTAGTAGCTATGTGAGTGTAAGAGAGAGATATGAAAGGTTTGAACTACCGTGATGAAGTATTTTTTGAAATGGTAGGGGACAGGCATCTTTTTAATTATTAGCTTAGAAAATCCATGATTCAAAAAGGAACTGAAAAGAACCTGAAAAAATAAATGCACATAATCAAGTAGTGGTCAGATGAGTGGATGCTGGTGGGGGCTTAAATACAAAGAGATTTAATTACACAGAAGCATCTAGCATAATTTTGCTTCTGAATTCATTCTGTTGTACGTTTGAGTTAGAGAATAGATTGCCAATAAATCAGATATTATTCCAATAGCTGTTGTTTGGTTCATCCAAAATTGACAGAGCCTTTTAAGAATAATGAACTTCAATGCTAAAATGGATTTATACCTTGGTTTCCTTTATTAGGTATATGATTGTGTATTTTTATGATCTGTTTTACTTTTAAATAATAATAGGAGTTGCTGTTTAGGAAAGGGAATCCTGTCTCCCTGCTACACACAGACACACACACAGACACACACACACACTCAGTAACCGACAACCTTTACTCCCCGACACTACCACCACCAGAAAAGAATTTCCCCTTAATATTTTCCTTAAATCGCTTCTTCCTGAAGCTTTTTAACCAGTCATCAAGGTTATTTGAGTGGAGTGGGTTGTTGGAGATAAGCTGAGGTTGTTGTCAACCTTCCTTGGCTCTTATTCAGATATATTTTGAGGCTGAAATTTTTGTTTCCTTGCTTTAAACTTTTAGAGATTTTTTGACAAAGAAACCAAACAACTTGGAGAAGTGTCTAGTCCTTTGTAAAGCAATTTATTTTTTATTTCATTTTAAAATGGTTGTCAGCTTCTGGTCATACTTAGTTTGGGGCGGGGACAGGGGGAATAAAACTAGTAATAGGTGAAAAGGACTAAAATTCATTATATATATATTATATAATATATAATATATATGGATCTGTTAAAGAATACAAGAAAAATATATTTAATCCGTTGCATTAGTTTTAGTATGAAGTAAATGAAATCTGTATTAAACCTGTGATTTAATACCAACAGTTTTCTGGTTCTGTTTTTCCTACAAACAGGAAGGGGATGATTATGAAGTCCTTCCTAACAGCAACTTCTATGTGTCTAGAACAGCCTACAGAGATAATACTTCTGTCTATCATATAAGTGGGAAGAAAAAGACATTTAAAGATGTTGGAAATCTTCTTAGAAGCCATGGGATTGACTTAGACCATAACCGATTTTTAATCTTGCAGGTAAATTTAAAAATTCTTTCAAGATTCTGGGTTTTGTTTTTGGTTTGTAATAAAGCTTGAAAGAGTGTTCTGTTTGGTGAATCCTGTCTTTTGGAACCTTAAAGTACTGTAGCAGCACATCATGGTTTACATACTACAGTCAAGATGCGAATCATTATTTGCTGCTCTAGAAATTTAAGGAAATTCATTCAAGATTTTATTATCATCACATTTGTATTATTATGTTTGGATATCTGACATACTTGTTCCACTCTAGCAGCACGTAAATATTGGCGTAGTGAAATAAAGATTAAACACCAATATTATTGTGCTGCTTTAGTGTGACAGGGATATAGCAACTCATTTCTGTTTGTTATTTCCCTTTAAGATAACATTTTAGATAAAATCTTTTAATAATCTGTCCCTTTTGTTTATTGTCATTTTTCTAATATAAAAACCATATACTTAACATCACAACAAATTTTCCTGGATACCTAATATAATATTTTTAACATTATACTTGCATAAAGGTTTACTCAGGGTGGATTTAATTTGTTTACAATGGCCTAATTTCTTAAACCAATAACTATTAGTACCAACTTTTGGAGAAGTCTTCCCCCCCCCCCCTTTTTTAACCCTATATTTCGTTTCTTTTTTGCTTTTTATTTATTTATTTTTCCACTTTTGGTATGAGTATGGAAGTTAGTATATTCTGCTAGTATAACAGAAGGAAATATTTGTCTTCCCTTTTTTAAAAAAAAAAAATATAGCCTTGTTAGGAATTATGAAATTTCTGTTTTGATTTGAAAACATCTTATTTTTTTGTACTATCCCAAGCTACTAAGAAAGATTGCTTGTTATGCAGAGGCAGCTGTTGATATGGTGTATCTTGTGCTTCTGATTTTTAAAATAAGTTGGGAGTTTCGATTTGATATAAAATGTTTTGTTGTGGTAACTAAGTGTTCCCACTAACATAATTTTCACAAATTTTACACAATATTCTTAAGGGATCATTATTATTTGAAGCATACACAGTATAAAAGACAAATGATAATTTTCTACAATACCCCTCAACTATCAGAACAGCGCATTTACAATACTTTAGTGAACCAGTGTTACTTAAAAATAAATATTGAAAAAAAATCAGTTGCAAATATATGTGTAAATAAGATTTGGATTTATATAGATGTAGTTTTAAAACATGATAGGTGTTTTGCTTTGTTTTTTAAATGAATTGTACTGTTTTGTAGATTTGCATTTTCAGGAATTTGGTTTAATTAACTGGATAAAACGTTGTATTCCTTTATAATGTTAAATTAAATGGTGGTAACAGTTTTGCAGGGAATTATACTAATCTTTGGTTTATTCTTTGCTGTTTGCTTAATTTTATTCTGAGATCAGTTTTATGCCAGTAGAAAATAGACCATATTTTAGGTCTTGTAAAGTTTTTGTACAACTTCCTAATGAAGGAAGCTGATAATTTCCCAAAGAAATAAATAAGATGTTGAGTTTATATTAAAACCTGCTTCTAGAGTACTTAAGATGATTGTTGGTGTTAACTGAACCCTTGTCTGCTCTCACAATTAAACTTTTCTATTGTTTACAAAGAATACTTAAGTTAAACATTCTAATTAACAGATTCAGTTTGACTTGGTTGAACTTAGATAAGAACTTTAGCAACTAGATAGAACTTAGAATTCTATTAAATTTGAAAGTGGAAGTAGTTTCTGAGTTTTTCTTAGCTCCTTATCAAAATCTTTGATTCTTCAACTAGTAAGATTTAAAGCATGTGATGGTAAGTAGTATTGTAGCTTTTATTTCATTCTTTCCTCATCTAAGATGTAAGTATGCAGAGACAGTGATAATGATTATATCATAAATCTAAATTTAGAAAAAGCAATTTTTTAAGATTAAAATGAACTCAATTTTAGAAATTGAAAAGGCTTTTATACTATTTATGGATTCATGTTTCTTTAAGCATCGCTAGTATCCAGATCCAGGTTTCACTATTTAAATGTGTTTCTAATGAGGCACGGTGCTAAGATTAATCTAAAAATGGATAAAGGCGTTTCTTATCCTTATGGACAGGTATATATCGGCATGTGCACTTCAGAAGTAGTCACATAGTTGGTTGACCATTGGTTTACATAGTTCTGTATGTTACAGGAGAGACTTTTGATGTTTAAGACTATAGCCCAAACAAGAAAGGTTTTATTGGCCTGTAATGTTTCATAGGTACTAGATTTTATTGGTCTGCTCCATGAGTTGATGATTTTGTTCCATTTGGGTTAGAGAAATGATAATCCTATGCTTCTATTACCCTTCAAAGTTACATAATAAATTGCTGTGTTGAAAGTGGTTTTGTGGGCTGGAGAGATGTCTCAGCAGTTAAGAGCACTGACTGCTCTTCCAGAGGTCCTGAGTTCAATTCCCAGCAACCACATGGTGGCTCACAACAATCTGTAATGGGATCCGATGTCCTCTTCTGGTATGTGTCTGAAGACAGCAACAGTGACAGTGTACTCACATACATAAAATAAATAAATCTTTTTTTTTTTTAAGTGGTTTTGTAAGTTCTTCAAAAAGCAGAGTTTTGATTTAGTCAGTGTATGTTTTTCATCTTTATAACAAAATGAAACAAATGATTTTTGATACTGTTTTCTACTTTGGAGAATGGGTTAACTTAGATCTGAGATCGTGTTTTTTAATATACTTTTAGAGGTGGCATGACATATAAATGTATTTATTATAGCCTCAATCTGTAGAAATAAAAAAATTAAAAGCGAGTAAGTCTGTGACTAAATTTCAAAAAAAAATTTTGAGTTAATAGTAATAATGCTTCAGTTTTCCAAAGGTATCTTATCCAGTGTCTCAGCTATGAAAACCAAGCTAAAAGTGCCCTAAGCACACAGAATAGATCTAAGAACTAACCAAGTAAATCTCTTTTACTTGTATACTTTAGACAGATACTAATGTTAGAAACTTGGTTACTTGTCCTTTTGCAGAAAAATTAGAATAAAATGTACTTGAGGAAGATAGAAGTTAACTGATAGTGCAGGAAAAGCAGGAAACGTGAAAGGTATGTAGGCAAAAAAAAAAAAAACCAAACGCCCAAGGGGATGGGCTGTTGCTCAGTGTGGTGATTATCTAGCCTGCATGAGGCTCTTGGTTTGATGTCTAATAATGTATATAAATGTTTTTCTTACTTGTACGCATGTGTACCACATGTGCGATTGGTGCCAAGATGATCAGAAAAAAGACCCCAGAACCCTTGGAACTGGATGGTTGTGGGCACTTACTGCTCTTAACTGCTGAGCATTTCTTCAACCCCTTCCCTACCTGTATTTTAGTGAAAATACAGGACTTATTTCACTTCCCTTGGGTTTGGGGTGTGTGCTACCATACCCAACTTCCTCTTGCCCAGCCCCACCACTCTCACATGTGAGGGTTTATAAAGTTTTACTAGCTTCAGGTATTACATAGCATGAAATGTCTGTTATATCTGTTATTGTTTGTAATTTGTAACCTTGGTGTGAAAGAGTATCCCTTTTAAATTCAAATTGATGATATTTTTTTTTTCTGGGTGGTGGGGGCTATCTTCAGGGATTACTGCTGTTTCTACAGAGAACCTGAGATTGGTTCTCAGCATCTAGTTTACAACTGCTTATAACTCCAGGTCTGCGGGATTCATCACCTTTGAAATCCATAGGCATCTGCATCACATGGGCATATAAACACATGCACAGTTAAATTTTTTTTAAATTATTTGAGAATTATACTAAGCTTACTGCTTTAAAATATTAGAAATGAGCCAGGTTTTTGAAAACTGCCTTCTGTCAGTCCACAGTAGGTGGCATAAAATGGGAATAGTTGAAAGCATAGAGTACCCAGTGGCTGGGCATATGAAGGCAGTAGTAAGGATTAAAGCAGAAGAAAAGTTCTGGTTGTCATTGAACAGCCACAGCGGGAACTGGAGAGGAGGCTCAGCTATTAAGAGGCCCACTGCTGCCTTTGATGCCGGCCCCAGAGGGCCTGCCGTCCTCATCTGTCCTCTGGGGCCAACGCCATATGTGACCCATACATATACTTGACAACACTACGACCCATACATAAGATAATAAAATCACTTTTTAAGCAACACGAGTCAGTTAATTAAAGACCTAACCATGCCTTATTCATGCCTGTCTAATCTCTAAAGGAATGCAAGATGGGTGGTGCTCAGCTTTAATCCCAGAACTAAAAAGGCAAAGGCAAGCAGATTTCTGTGAGTTCAGGGACAGCCTGGGCTACATAGCAATTTCGGAACTGCAGTCAACTACCATGCTTTCTCTCAAGCTAGATTGATAACTATATACACCTTCCAAAAATAGTTTGGGAAAGAAACGTGGTGCTATTCAAATATTTTTACTTTTGCGTATGGTTTCACTGGACCCCAGGTTTCGATTATTTGATAAACCTAGAGTTAATACCATGCGGTCATTTGACTCAAATGTAGGTTCTTTTGGTGTATTTTTTTATTTATTTAAAATAGACATTTAAATACTCCACATGAATTAGAGTATGTGTTCTCAGCGACTAAAGTTACTACTATAATTCAAAGCTTTGAGAACTGACAGGAAAGTACTCTCTGCATAAATGCCTGTATACTGTAGGATTAGCATCCATATAGGCAATGCAGTTTTACTCTATACTTAGTGATCATATGGTGCTGCTGTATCGGAGTACTGGCATTATAATACTGTGTGAAAGTATTAAAAAGAACACCTCTTAGCAAAGCTTTATGGTGCATGCCTTTAATCCAGCACTTGGCAGGCAACRACAGAGTTCAAGTTCATGGCCATTTGGCTACTTATCGGGGACCCCCCCCACCCCCCCCCACCCCCCCGTCTTAAAAACCAGCCCACAGTGCACCTGCCAGCGAGTACATTTTAAAGTGCTAAATGCATTTCTTTTTCTTTGGTACATTTTAGCCTAATTTTTAAGGTTGAGTCATACATTGTTAAAAAATTGAATCACTAAAATATCTTAACATGTAATTCCTTTTTTTGGCCATTTGACTAAAAATAGTCTGCTCCTGACCATCCCATTCCCCACTTGCTTGTCTATTCCTTTGCTGTTACAGTGCTTACAGAACAAAAAAAGCTCCAGAATTTTCTTCATTCAAGTTACTGGGTTACCTTGAAATCAGCCTTAGGTGCTGCTTGTAGGATTTTGTTTGTTGATTTTTTTTTCCTTTTTAAGTAAAGATTTTAATTATAGTTTAAAGTTGATAGATTGATTACAAACAGAAGATTCCTACATAGCATGTAACCAAAGGTATTTGCTGTCCCTAATCAGGATACTTAGAGAAAAAGATGATTTCCTATCCCATTTTAGACTCTCAGTTGAAAAAAATCAGAATACTTAGTCATCTTTTATGAAGTGGGTTAAACTCACTCCAGGTTTATAGAGAAATTAGATTGCTACGTAGAATGAAACTAAGCACTCGGGCAGGTTCCTTATGCACTACATGAAGAGACCTTTTGAAAACTTCTTTTAGAATGAGAACTAATTAGCAATTTGTGTTAATAATTGGTAGTATACCTTACCAAATTGTGCTTGACAGAAAATTTTATTTACTTAAAAACACTAGATGGGGCACCTTTTTAAATATGTGGGTATGTATTAAATATATATGTGATTTTTAGACCTTTTGCATAAGATATCTGGTCTACTTGTTGAGTATCCTTTAGTTGGGATTACCCTGTTCTCACTGTTGTGTGTATACAAGTATGAATGTGACTCTCTTAAAGGGTGAAGTTGAACAGATTGCTATGATGAAACCCAAAGGCCAGACTGAACATGACGAAGGTATGCTTGAGTATTTAGAAGATATCATTGGCTGTGGACGGCTAAATGAACCTATCAAAGTCTTGTGTCGGAGAGTTGAAATATTAAATGAACACAGAGGAGAAAAGGTAAATGGATCTTCAGTAGACGTTTGTTTTCAATGAGAACGTCTTATTAACTAGGCAGTAGTTGCAGGTGTCTTTAATCCCAGGACTTGGGAGGCAGCAGCAGGCAGATCTCAGAGCTTGTGGCCAGCCTGTTTTACAGATTGAGTTCCAGGACAGTCAGGGCTACAATAAAAAATCCCTGTCTTAAAAAAGAAAAGAAATGGGAGGAGGGAATGCTGTCTTATTTGCAGAACAGCTGAATTTATTAAGTTGAATACTAATGTTTTATAGTTCATACTTACAGAAATGTTTTTCAATCGAACCCTCTTTTTATATTAACCTTTGCATGAGATGCTTTTATTTAGTGTTTGTTTCAGAGTGGTTTTATAAACATTTCAGAAATGTTTGAAATCTTTAATGTTTGTAGTTAAACAGAGTGAAAATGGTAGAAAAGGAGAAGGATGCACTAGAAGGAGAGAAAAACATAGCCATTGAGTTCCTTACCCTGGAAAATGAAATATTTAAGAAAAAGAATCACATCTGTCAATACTACATGTAAGTACATTGGTCAACTTTATACATTTTTTAACTATCTTGTTTGTTTGTTTGTTTGTTTGTTTGTTTTGGGGTTTTTTTTTTGTTTTGGGGGTTTTTTGTTTTGTTTTTTTGGTTTTTTTCCGAGACAGGGTTTCTCTATGTAGCTCTGGATGTCTTGGAACTCACTCTGTAGACCAGGCTGGCCTCAAACTCAGAAATCCACCTGCCTCTGCCTCCCAAGTGCTGGGATTAAAGGCATGTGCCACCACGGCCTGGCAACTTTATACATTACTAAGCATCAAAGCCTTTTTTTCCCTATAGTATTGTGAATGAATACAGTTTTCTAAAGTCTTAACTCAGTTTTCAGTGTTTTAAATGAAAGGTAGTTATACCATTTATGAATAGTGGGAATGGGGACACACATTGCATGCAGTATCCTCTCATTAAGGGCTAATATTTAGAACCTAGTAGAAATCACAGGTAGTATCACATCTTTAAATATACTATTTGTTTTCACTTATATCCTATAGAAATGCCAAAAAGTCAAGAGTTAAATCTACCCTTTCGTGTGGTTTTTCTTTTGTTTTAGTTACTGTGCAAGGGTAGGTGAGTACTAACTCACTCAGATAGGATGACAGCTTCCTGTAAGAGGTTCCAGATCTCAAACTCAGGTCATCGGGTTTGTCCTGTAAGCACTTTTACTCTCTGAACCATCTCCCTCGTCTGTGGTGGGTTTTTGTTTGTTTGTTTGGTTGGTTGGTTGGTTGGTTGATTGGTTTGGTTTGGGGGTTTTGGTGCACATGTGTGTACATGGATGTATACATGCTTGTATATACAAAAGCCAGAGCAAGATGTGGCTATCTTCCCCTCTCCCTCTTCACATCATTCCCTTATATGGTCTTTACCTAAAGCAGAAGTTTACTGATCCAGCCAGGCAAGCTAGCCACAAAGCTCTTGGGATCCTCCTATTTCTGCCACTGCACCCCACTCCAATGCTGCTGTTACATCACACTTAGCCATGCTGCTGTACAGTTTTACCTGGAGGCAGTAAGTTCATACTTAGACCTTCATGCTTAAAAATCAAATGCTCTTTCTGAGCCATTTCCTCAGCCCCTTCTCTCATGTATACTTTTTGCATTATTAGGAAATACAAGAGTTACTTGAGCAAAAGCATAGTAATATCTTAGAGTTGATCCCAATAACCAGTAAGGTTGATAGGTACAATGCTGCTATACTGAATAAAAGGAAAGGTGAATGGTGCTAGTCAGTGGGCAGTTTAAAATTGCTTATTCTGTAATTTGCCATCTAATATTTTTCAGATGACAAGGGTGGACCATACGTAACTGAAATCATGAAAAACAAAAACATGAGACACTGCTATACACTAGTAAATTCATATGATAGATCAATTTTATTTACTGAACTAGTTTTGTTCTTAAATTCTATCTAGCTTTAAGCCAGAGGTCCTACCCCAATCACTCTCATAGCCCTGGCTTGCTATAAATTGATGAATATTTTAGAAGCAGCTGGTTTTACTAATGGCATTTTACTTTCTCTGATTTTCCCCTCTAGTTATGATCTGCAAAATAGAATTGCTGAAATGAAGACTCAAAGAGAAAAAATTAATGAAGATACTAAAGAAATTACTGAGAAGAGCAATGTGCTTTCCAATGAAATGAAAGCTAAGAATTCAGCTGTAAAGGATGTAGAAAAGTAATAACCTTTGAGAAAGTATTGAGTATTTAAATTCAATTTTTCACATGGCTACATGTAAACTTACTGCAAATACATTGAATGTAATGCATTTCCTAGGAAAGGAAATCAGTTCTTTTAGGCACCACCACCCTGCACCAAACCCACTGTTAGAATTCCCAACTGTGAACTCATGCTGTAGGGTATGCCTTTCCTCTAGTGATAGAATAACGTCCAAAGCTGAACACAGCATTCTACCTGGCCCATTAGTCCTAGTGTTCACAAAGTTAATTTAGAAATCAAATTTTGGTTATTTTAGACACTTTAAAAATTATTACATTGTCTGTGCCAACCTTCAAAGATCTTTGACTTAAGTGAATTTCATTTTTTTAACTTTTACTTTCATGGACAAATTTTTAATGAGTTTAGATTCAGTTAGAGCACTTGGGGGGCAGGGGCAGGCGGACCTCTGAGTTCAAGGCCAGCTCTAGTCTACAAAGCAAGTTCCAGAACAGCCAGGACGACAAAGAGAAACCCTGTCTTGGGAGTAAAAAAAGACCACGGTATTTTCTTTTAGAAACACAAGGTAGCTCTCATGATTAAAAAGAAAATGTCTTCAACTATCAGTGGAGATCAGCTTGGAAGTTTTAAGATTTTAATTATAAAAGCTTTGACATGTTTGTAGATGAAATATATCAGAAAGATTATATATCTCTGACAATTTACTCTCTTTGATAGGAAGCTCAATAAAGTTACAAAATGTATTGAACAGAATAAAGAAAAATTTACACAACTAGATTTGGAAGATGTTCAAGTTAGGGAAAAATTAAAACATGCTACAAGTAAAGCCAAAAAACTGGAGAAACAACTTCAAAAAGATAAAGAAAAGGTAGGTATTAGAGGAAATCCTGAATTTTTCACATTTGAGTACCAGATCTAGTTCTTTTCCCAAATGCATTTGGCTTTGATTCCCTAAGAAAATGAATTGGGATGCTTAATGTAAAATATTTTATGCCTGAACTCAATTTCTCCCAAGGGATATGTTCTATCCATTGAGTTTTAGAACTTAATTAGTAATATTGTGGTTGGAGAAACATTCACCTAATCAGCAATACTATTTTGATGCTAGTGGTAACTTTCTTATTCATAAAATAGTAATTTAAAGGTGTTTTGTGTTTTTCTTGCTTTCCCCCCCCCCCCCTTTTTGGAGATGAGGTCTTGCTATGTAGCTCTGGCTGGCCTAGAACTCCCTGTGTAGACTAGGCTGTCCTTGAACTCACTGAGATCCTCCTCTCTTTGCCTACTGAGTGCTAGATGGCTAAAGATTTTTAAAATTTTTATTTTATGTTCATTGGTGGTTTTGCTTGTATATGTCTCTCGGTGTGAAATCACTTGGATGACAGTATTACAGAGAGTTATGAGCTCTGCCAGGTGAACTCGGGTTCTCCGGAAGAGCAGTCAGTACTCCTAACTGCGGAGCCATCTCTCCAGCCCCAGCTAAAGATATTTTTTGAGTAGATATTACAGAGTTTTTAAAAATATCCACAATAACCATACAACACCACCACCACCACCCCACCATTTACTTGTGTGCCTGCATACATTTATGTGCCTGCATACATATGTGTGCTAGGCATGCATCTGGAGGTCAGAGGATAATTTGAAAGAGTCGACTTTTCTCCTTCTACCTTGTGGGTCTCAAGGATCAAATTCAAGTAGGTAATCAGGCTTGTGAATGCCTTTATACACTAAGTGGTCTGAACATTCCTCATAAACTTTAAAAATAATACCTGCCTTCTGCAAAAGCAAAGAGAGTTTGCTATATGGAGTTCAAATTTTAAAAATGAGTGGCCTGGACAAGGCAGCTTTAGTGATCACTGTCTACTCTTGCAGCAGACCTGCATACAATTCCCAGTACCCTCAGTGTCAACTCACAGCTTGCTCTTTAACTCCAGTTTCATAGGATCTGATGCCCTCTTCTGTCCTCTGCGTGCATTGCATGCATGTGGTGTACAGACACATTCAGTAAACTTGTATGTACAAAATTAGAAAAACTCAACCAAAATAAACCAAACATTGGTTCTGACAGCTAAGTAATTTGCTGTCTCTCAAGCTGTGTTCATAGCTTTACCAGATATAAATACATAAACAACATCCAGGACTCAGGTTCCACTTGACATTTAAGCATTTTTCCAAATGTACTTACTATAGCTTAACATAGGTTTTATGAAATTCTGGAAAACAAAAAATATATGGATTAATTCTCAAATTCTACAAACACTTAGCTTTTTATTTTAAGGTTTTTAATTATCTGTGAGTGTGCCAGAAAAGGATATTGGATCCCCCTCAAATAGCAGGCAGTGGTGAGCACCTGGGTGAGGGACTGGACTTCGGTCCTCTGAAAGACTGGCGAGTGCTCAACTGAGGAGTCAGCTCTCCAGCCCTGGGGCGTTCGTTTTCAGGAATAAAGTGTTGGTATGTGATTGTATTTTGGATAAAAATTTTAACTCTTACAGAGGAAAGTTATTACAGATCTTGGGATTAGGGTGATGGAGGGAACAAAGATCCTTCAGTGTGTATTGTCTCCAGATAACTATAATTAGAGACCCTAAGAAATACTTAGTTGTTTAGGTACATGTTATTATTGAGTACCCTCCAGATATCTCCCTATAACTTTGATTTGTTTCATAACCAGGTCGAAGAGCTGAAAAGTATACCTGCCAAGAGTAAGAGTGTCATAGACGAGACGACAACTAGAAACAATTCTCTTGAGAAGGAAAGAGAAAAAGAAGAAAAAAAACTAAAAGAGGTCATGGACAGCCTTAAACAGGAAACACAGGGACTTCAGAAAGAAAAGGAGGTAGTGACTTCTTCCTAACCTGAAAACTGTTTTTACAATAACATTCACAGGTGCACTTCTAAAATTAAGTGTGTGCCTAGTATGGTGCTGCACACCTACATTGTCACGTCAGCTACGGCAGGCTGAAGCAGGTAGGTGAGGAGTTAGACTCGGGCTATGGTACATAAAAAGGTCTATCTCAAACGGTTTTACCTTTGAGTTTAACATACCTAAAACTTTAGTCTATAATATTTGTCCCTCTCCCTTTCTTTTTGAAAGACAATAATGTTAAAAAAATTGTAATTGTAGGAAATGTGAGGTCAAATATTTTGTCATATAACCATTCTGTGAAATCAGTTTCTTATTTAATGTACATTGAGGATTTTTCCCTATGTATCTTTAATCCTTGTTAATGATAAAACTATCAATGAAATTGAAATGAAATAGTCCCATAGTGCAGATTTTCCTCTCTCTCTTTTTTTTTTTTTTTTTTTTTTTTTTTTTTTGGTT
>BDUI01000001.1:2219501-2242995 GCA_002335545.1 Apodemus speciosus | reverse complement strand
GAACAGGGAAGTGGGGAGGGGTGAATGGGGGAACCGGGGGAGGGGAAAAAGACATATGGGACATCTGGGGGGCGGGGAATCCAGAAAAAGGGAAATGAAATGTAAATAAAGAATATATCCAATAAAAAAAAAAAGAAAACAACAACAAAAAAAAACTTAACTGCCACTGCTCAGCAACATTATTCAGAAAGAAAAAGTTTACAATGAAGATTTATCATTTGTCTCAAACTTAAAAACACACACACATAGCAAAGTGGTATGTATGCCTTAGAAAAGTTGGTATTATATATCATAACCCAGTTATTAAAGGCATGGACATTTTGTTTCTCTGGCATAGAGTAGATAAAGCAGAGCTAGGTCTCAACAAAAACAGGAAGTGGTAAGAATGAGCTGTAAATCAAATCTTTTTAAGATAATTTCTTAAAGTTTGTATTATCTTTTGAATGATTTGGTTTAAGTTCAGGAGCTACTAAATTATTTAGGACTCACTTGTCTAGGCATAGGAGCATACACTTGTAATCCTAGAGACCCTCAAATGCAGAAGACAGAGTCAGGCAGATCTGTAAATTCAAAGAATGACCACCTTGTTGAATATCAAGGGTTTGTAATCTAATAGGTACCAGCAGTAAAGTCTGCTAGAAGCATACATAGAGGGTTTTATTAAGCTCTATGGAATTTTGATAAAACATACAACTCGGACTACAAGTATTTGTATAAGCATAAAATGTAAGGATGGTTCAGTAAATCACGTAATAAATTGTGTTGTTTGATTTTTTTTTTTTTAAGAAATCTTAAAAAGGCACAGGATTCTGTTTGCCGCACAGAGAAAGAAATAAAAGACACTGAAAAAGAAATAAATGACTTAAAAACGGAACTAAAAAATATTGAAGACAATGCAGAAGAGGTTGTAAAAAATACGAACGCTGCAGAGGTAAGATATGTTTCTGCATTACTGGGTAGATAACATTTGAAGCAGTTAAGATGTTTGTAAGTTAATCTTTTTCTTAACTATAAACTTAAAGGGAACTTTCTGTGAATTAAAATTCTTAAAGTGGGACAGTAAGAGGAACTGCTAACAATGTCTATGAAATGTAAAAGTATCTGTTTGACAAAGTATTTGTCACACTTCTTGGTTTTTAGTCATCCTTACCAGAAATACAGAAAGAACATCGTAATCTACTTCAGGAACTAAAAGTTATTCAAGAAAATGAACATGCTCTTCAGAAAGATGCACTTAGTATTAAGTTGAAACTTGAGCAGATAGATGGCCACATTTCTGAACATAACTCAAAAATAAAATACTGGCAAAAAGAGGTGAGTTTTTGTCATTTAATTTTAGGCCTTTTTGGGAGGCTGGATAGATGGCTCTTATAGAAAATCCAGATTTGATTCCTAGTACCACATGATCTCACAACAATTCTAGCTCCAGGGAATCTAACACCCTGTTCTGATCTCCAAGGGCATCAGGCACACCTGTGGTGACTATCCATCAGTGCATAGATAAAGAATGATAAATAATAAAGCTTTTTGGGTTTCTTGAGGTATGTTCTGATTGTTTTCATATTCATAAGGGATATGACTATTTGTATTATTAAATAGAAATTATTAATCATTAGAGTAGGGCAAGTATCTTCTCACTCCAGAGCTTATGTGGATAGTAGTCAGTTCATTCCTATATTGTCTTTGTAGCTGTCATTTTTCATGTTGCGGGTGGTACAAGCACTTGCTGCTTTTGCAGAGGACCCACAGTTTGGTTCCCAACACCCGTATCCACTGGCTTTATCCCCACCAGCTCCACAAGCTCTGTATGACATCTGTTTACACACTTTGCATTCACCAACACACCAATGCACAAATAAAACTAAACTTGACCTGTTTTTATGTCTTCTCAATTCTCTTTAGATTTCAAAAATAAAATTGCATCCTGTTGAAGATAATCCCGTTGAGGCAGTATCCGTTCTAAGCCAAGAGGATCTTGAGGCAATCAAGAATCCAGATTCTATAACAAATCAAATTGCACTTTTGGAAGCTCAGTGTCGTGAAATGAAACCAAACCTTGGTGCCATTGCTGAGTATAAAAAGAAGGTATGAGTGAATTACTTCGAATAGAAATTTTGCTGAGCCTAAACTGGGTGTTTAATTTTACATAGTGACCAGTGCTAAGTCTCAGATTTGTATGTGAAAGAGGGTTTTGCTTTTTTTGTTTTACAATCTTAACAGGAAGAATTATATTTGCAAAGAGTAGCCGAACTGGACAAAATTACTTCTGAAAGAGATAATTTTAGACAAGCATATGAAGATCTTCGAAAACAGAGGCTGAATGAATTTATGGCTGGTTTTTATGTAATAACAAATAAACTAAAAGAAAACTACCAGATGCTCACCTTGGGCGGGGACGCCGAGCTGGAGCTCGTGGATAGCTTAGATCCTTTTTCCGAAGGAATCATGTTCAGGTTGGTGAGATTTTAATCCTGCAGTTATTTGGTAATAAGTACTACCTTGCTTATGTACTTTCATGTTTGCAGCATTAAATATGTGCAAAGTATGTTATACAATGTCTAATTCATCTTAAAATCAAAGCTAGATGCAATAATACAACATCTATAGTCCCAGAATGCCCCTTGTTGAAATGGACTCAGAGACTCAGAGGCCAGGTAGCCAGGCTTAATACACCAATGAAATGACTCCCAGACAAGGCAGCAAGGCCTCCGTTACCACCAAAATAAATTAATTTTTTTTTCCAAAATTGTTAAGAGACAATAGGCTACTGTTTAGAACATTATTAAACTTTTAAGATTTAAACTAGATTTTTAAAAAGATCAACAGCCAAGCCATGGGTTTGTGTGGTATCCCAGCACAAATGGTGTAAGCAGAAGGATCACAACTTTTAAAAGATTTAAGGAAAAAAAAAGTCATTATATACTAAAAATCACCCTGTTCAGAAAACCACCATCTAAAATAATTATGAAAAGCAACTTAGAGATTTAGCAAGAAAAAGATGATTGATGTTGTGGGAAGTACGTCATAAAGTCTTGGCCTTACTTAGTTTTACAAGGTATTTGAGTAACATTTCTTAATGATTGCAGTGTTCGGCCACCTAAGAAAAGTTGGAAGAAGATCTTTAACCTCTCAGGAGGCGAGAAAACCCTTAGTTCCTTGGCCTTAGTGTTTGCTCTTCATCACTACAAGCCCACTCCCCTCTACTTCATGGATGAGATTGATGCAGCTCTGGATTTTAAAAATGTGTCTATTGTTGCATTTTACATATACGTAAGTAAATCATTGTTTGGGAATTTTATGGTTTATTTCTTGCTATCCGGTTTTTTGTTTTTTGTTTTTTGTTTTTTTTTTTTAATCAGACCATCAGGTTTTCATTGGTGTATTAAGTCTGGCTACCTTGCTTAATACTCCACACTTTTCATGAATTATCCATGAAGTTGTTACTTATGTGTCAATCATCTGTTGTGGGAAATGTTAAATTGACCCACCAACTCTCCAGCCCCCACTGGGCCATCTCTTTGCACACCCCATGATCAGTCATCTCAACACATAACCCAGTAGAATCATGACTTAATTCTTTTAAATTTATTATTATATGTAAGTATACTGTAGCTGTGATTATACACACAAGAGGGTGTTAGATCTCATTGCAGATGGTTGTGAGCCACCTTGTGGTTCCTGGGATTTGAACTCAGGACCTTCAGAAGGGCTTTGAACCACTGAGCCATCTCTCCAGCCCCCAGAATCATGACTCTTAAAGGTTAACCAATCAGATTTATGTATCAATATCACAATTTACAAGATGCCAATACAATAATTTTAATTGATCCCACCATTTCTAACCTTGTGAAGTCAGTTACTTGGGGCTGGTAAATGCCTCACAGGTACACTTCTTGGTTCTTCTCCACTCTCTGGGACGCTCCTCCCCCCACCACACTTGTTTTCCCTGTCCAATCACAGACCTCCTCTGCACTAATGTAATTGGATAGGGAAAATCCTGCAACAGAATTCTGCCCACAAACTTTATAAAGGGGGTTAATGCTTGCCTATTTATTATGACTTAACTGTTTTCTTTTTTCTTTTTTTAGGAGCAAACAAAAAATGCCCAGTTCATAATAATCTCTCTTCGAAATAATATGTTTGAGATTTCAGATAGACTTATTGGCATCTATAAAACATATAATATTACAAAAAGTGTTGCAGTGAACCCAAAACAAATTGCATCTAAAGGACTCTGTTGAAATTTTTCATATTGAAAAATTTCAAATTTACTTGGTGTTTCTGGTTTTGTCTGTAATAAAATACATTTTTCTAAATTGAATGACAAGAGTTTTCTGTTTGATTTGCATGGTGTCTTTTAATAATTGTATCCATTTCTGTACTATAGAAATGGGTCTGGCTGGTTTCCAGTTTGTTATTGTAGGGTGGGGCCTGTTTGGTGAGCAGTGTTCATTGTAGCCCACCTAACCTCAAACTTGAATTCTCCTGCCACAGTAGGTTTACAAGTAGCCCACCATCTTTTTGTTTCTGTAATCCTTGTAATTCCAAGGTCATAGAGGCAGACAAAGCCATTGCTGGGGTATGGGATACCTCAGCAGGCTAATCCATAACCCCAGGTGCTGATGTTTATAATCGTAGGCCAGGTACGCCCCAAGCCCCAACATACTAAAGTAATGTTACCAACTTGTTTCTAACCTCACATGACATAAGATGGCAACATTTTCAGGAGGAATTTGAAGTCTGGCATTGCCCGGCTTGGTGGTGAACACCTTTCATCGCAGGGCTCAGAGGCAAGAGCCTCATCTACATTCCTTTCTCACAAAAAAAAAAAAAAAAAAAAAACCTAAGCTTTTGCTTTATTAGTCAGATGTCTTCTACCATGAATCATAATAAAACCATAACATTATAGAAGTAGAAATGAAATTACTTGATAGTTTTCAAGAAATAACCAGAATCCATATAAAAATTATGCTACCAAGACATTCAGTAAAATATCGTTTATTAAAAATACACTGTTATACATAAAACCCAGAATTCCCAAATGTATATATGTACTTTCAAGTTGTATAAACTCAACTTCCTGGCAAAAATACAAAACATCAACACAAAAATAGTTGTATACTCAAAATCATCAAACCTACAAGGTAATACTGGGCATATGCTTTCTTAGATTGAAATACCAGTTTCACTTAATTGCATCCATCAGCCTTTTTTTTTTTTTAAGCATAAAAATGAGCTCTCCCACCTGCTAACACTGGCACAGCGTTGGTTTCCTCACCTCTACAAAGTTAGTAACCCCTTGAAAAATGTCTTAGCTAATATTGCTTATATATTAAAAAATAGCACTCACAATGACATGTATCTGTTAAAAACTGAACACTATTTCCCCTCACTTCATTAATTACATCTTCAAAATGGCCTCATTGTGCTAGATAAAATCTGAGTCTTGCCAGGCGGTGGTTGGCACACGCCTTTAATCCTAGTACTTGGGAGGCAGAGACAGGCGGATTTCTGAGTTTGAGGCCAGCCTGGTCTACAGAGTGAGTTCCAGGACAGCCAGGACTACACAGAGAAACCCTGTCTCGAAGAAAAAAAAAAAAAAAAAAAATCTGAGTCTGATAAGTGGACCTAATGACAGTGATAAAACTTGTTCTGACCTTAAACACAGTTTTTATTTGAAATAAGGTCCCCAGAGGTGGTAATTGAAGCCACCTCATCTGGGGTTTCTGGAAAACGTGTTGGAGATTTCAATGGCAGTGAGCCAAAGTTCATGGTAGTCCATGTCAAGGAACAACATTAAAGGTTCCAACACAATGACTTCTTAAAACTAAACATACAGCAGCAGCTCATACCTGTAATCCCAGTACTTGAGCTACAGAGTGAGAACATTTTAAAATGAATATAGTTTATATGATACCAAATCTATTAAATGAATCACATCAATATGATTGTCTTAATGTACATGTTTCGTATAGTTTTCATATAAAGACTAAAACACTACAAAATCAAAATATGTATTTTGTTTGCTTGGTGGTGCTGGAGCCAGCAGTCCAGGCAGGGGGCTCTAGCACTAGAACCTTTTGATTGGTGGATTTTTTGGAGACCTCACTGATATCAAGGCTGAATTAAACTCAGTTTACTAGAAACAGTTGGTTTACCCAAAAGCAGCAAGCAGTGCTACCTGGGATGAATGATCTTAAGTTTATCATAGGAGTGACCAAAAAAGATGTTTAAACAATCCTGGCCTGGATTTTTAAAACCATTTATGTATCATCTCCATCTATACATTGAAAAGCTTCAAATCTTATCAAGACAGGTTTGTGGACCTCAAGGATCTTGTCATTTTTAAAAAGCTTATATCTACATATACAAAGAACTGCAAAGTTACCTACTATAGCATATAACAGCTAAAAAATACTTTTTAAACGGAATAAAGCATTGACTACAAAGCCAATAAGAACAGGGTAAAGTATTAATATCTAATTTGATTTTAGTCATCTCTCAGATGTCTCATTTCTGGCAGCACTTCTACCCAGCCACGGGAAGTCTGTCGTCTTTCTGTGTATCTGTTGTAACAGGAGTAAAGTTCATGTGCTGCTTCTGCCACCCTGGCTTTCCATCTAGCAATCAACGGCCAGCCTCTGCTATGCAGAGTACGTCCACATAAATCTGGAAAATTTAGGTTTTCAACGAGAAACTATTTTCCACATAAATTCCTTAAACAAATATAAAGAGTAGCACACTGTATTTTTTAAGTCATATATGTTCTTACATAAACTTTGGTAAAAAGAGAGAAAGACTTCAGAGAAACATATTGAAGTGATTTCATTTAAGAAGGTTATTATGTGATGGTTGAAAAAGAGTATCAACATCAGTATCACCGAAATGAGGGAAACTATAGTGATGTTTAAAATTTTAAACAATTCCATTTCTTTTTCATCCTCATCAGGCCAGGAACACGGCGTTCTTTTTGAAGAAATTCTCATTTCAGGAATGACAGCTTTCTTGATACGTCCAATTTCTGTTCTGTTCCACTCTTCTTTTAATACATTGCTTACTCGAGGATAAATTTCAACAGGCTGGACCTCAGGAAGTGGTCTCTGTTTCAACATCTGCACACGTTGGCGGACATCATCAATTTTTTCAAGAAATTTAAGTGGCGATTCATCTTGTAAAGATGTTGTCATTGTCATTAACTCAAGTTGTTGTTCCCTTATCTCCTTCATTCTTTCAATTTGTGGAGTGTATTCCTGATTAATCATCTTGCTAACATCACAAAGAGCTGACAAAAAATATTTTTTTTTCTGTTCTAATGTATCAGTAAGCTCCTTAAAATACTGGAGAACAACTTCTTTATCACCTTGAACTATTTTCTCAGAATGACATTTCTGTTCTTCAAGCTTTTCAATAAGGCGAGTGATATCTGTCCAGTGTGTGTCAGTTAACTGTTTAAACAACTTCTGAGGTGTATCCTTTTCTTTAAGATAGGCACTTTGAAGGTCATCTATAGGATGGCCATGATGCTGGCCTATAGTAAGACAATGGCCACAAACTAATTTTTTATCCAGTAGACAATAAACATTTAATGGTTGCCTGTAATGTTCAGGGCAGGTGACAACATCTGGATGATCTTCTTGCTGGTACTTTTCAATAATTGCTCTTAATGCAAAGTTTACAGGTAAGGATTCTATGCCAGTTGATGCAATTTCAATAATACTTCTGCAGTTAGGACACTTGAGTGGAATTCGCAGAGGTCTCCATATATAAAAGTTACCAGATGCCTGAAGAACATTTTCCAAACAGTTTCTACAAAATGTATGAGAGCAAGGCAGTACACGGGGGTCTTCAAAGATACTGTAACAGATGGGGCACGTTAACTCCTCCTCAAAATTGTGCATTTCCTGTAAAACAACAAAAAGATTTAAGTCTCTATGTAGCACACATCTGGCACACATGTAAGGTTTAGGCATGACCTTTGAGTTAATGACATACTGTCTTCACCATTTAAAAGGAAAGCACTGAGATTGCGTCTTAGCTAGCACTTTCTTTGTAATTCAACTCCTAATATATTCTGAGTAAGTCCATCATCTTAAAAGTTTATAACTTTCCAACAACACCCCTACTAATGTGTAACGCCCCAAATTAGTCAAGCTGGTTTCTATGTAATTTAAGACTAAATAAGTCAGTTGAAATCTCCTTAATTACAATTACTATATGCAAGATACCGAAGAAAAACTACACATGTAATGAATTGGCAAGGACAAGACTAAATAACATTTGCACAGCATTAGGCTTAACAAAATTATTCAATTTAGAGGAAGAAAATGTTATCTGTGATGAATTTTTTCTGAGGTAAACTCTAGGGTTGTAGGCATAAGGGTGTTACCTGTGGTTCTTTTCTGAGATAAATGCTAGGGTTGCAGGTTTGAAGAATCACAACTACCTCAATCATAGCTTCTTACAAGTTATATTTGGCTTCTCTAGAAATTGTTACTATTAACATCAGCACACAGCAATTCTTTTTTCTTTCTTTCTTTTTTTTTTTTTTTTTCCTTTTGGTGGTAACAAACTCAAAGCCTTGTACATGCTAAACAATACAGACCCAGACCTACACTGCAGCATTCTAAAGGGGTAATTTTAACTTCAGTATCTGAAAGGAAAAAAGATGTAATTATAATTAGCCTTTGCAATTAAAATCGGTATGGAAGATTGACTATAGTGACAAACACTGATTGAAAAATGAAAATCTAGCCGGGCGGTGGTGGCGCACGCCTTTAATCCCAGCACTTGGGAGGCAGAGGCAGGTGGATCTCTGAGTTCGAGGCCAGCCTGGTCTCCAAAGTGAGTTCCAGGACAGCCAGAACTACACAGAGAAACCCTGTCTCGAAAAACCAAAAAAAGAAAAAAGAAAGAAAAAAGAAAAATGAAAATCTAAAACAAATGATAAAGAAAATAGAGGATAACACTCATCTTCATTTTAAATGTTTGAGAGACTGAGAAGATGGGTCAATGGTTATGACTGCAACTTGCTCTTCCAGAGGCCCAGAATTTAGATACCTGCACATCAGGAGGCTTATATTTAACTACCTACAAACCACCCCCAGGAATCTGACACTTTCCCAGTACCTGCACATATCTGATCACAACACACACACATAACTAAAAGTCTTTTTTAAAAAATGTGTTTTGAGACTATCCCTAAAACAAAAAGGAAACGATAAATAAATAAACAAAAGTAGTTCAGAGACTCCAACAGAGGCCGGCAGTTTTGTTTTGTTTTTACATATTAAAGGGAGTTTATTTGGGACCTGAGGCAGAGCATGGAGGTCAGAGGGCAGAGAAGGGAAGGGCGATAGGGAGAGACAAGGCTGGCAGTTTCACAGCCCACTTGTCTAGTTTTCCTTTGTACTGTTCGCAATGCAAGCCATAAGTCTGCAAAAAGGGGGGAAATATCAAGTATATCACTGTTTAAAAGAAGAAACAAAATCCTAGGTGCTGTTTATGTAGAGTATAAAGGCTGACAAAAATTCTAGATAAAACCAGTCCCAAATTAAGTTCATAAAAACAGGGCTGGGGATATAGCTCAGTAGTAGAATGTGATGTCTAGTATGAATGAGGTCCTGCATTCAGCCCCCACCACCAGGAAAGAAAAAAAAAAAAAAAAAGGCTAGCAGCAACAGCACTGAGGAATAACTAATAGTCCTTTTTAAACTTTCAAATCTGTTCAGCCCTTAGCTTCTTACCGCCTCTGTGTCCTTCCCTAGACCAGGTGCTTCTGTCAATTTACCTGAATAGACTAATTTTATTTCAAGCACATAAGATTTTGTAAGAATTTTATTACACTTGTGTATTAGAATGTAAGCTTCCTATAAGGTCAGAAATGGCATCTAAACAATAATAGTTTCAGTAGAATCTGGGCTTTTTTTCTTTTTAATAATGAAATCTGTTAGAAGCAATGAAGGGCCTATCAGAAAAGATACCGTGACATGTTTAGGACCCACAGTGAGCCAAGTTGTGGCGTGCGGAGACTACGTGATGACCTGCGTAGGGTTCCAGGAAAATGATGACTGGGCAGCAGTACAGAAGACAACAGTCACGGAAAAGAAATAATGCAAGTGAATGCACGTGTAAAAGCCTTTACAACCTAAACCCACATCCACAGAGAGCTGAAGTCATACAAAAACTACCCAAGAAAAACACACATATTTCTCTGAGTACTTCAAAGATGTCAAAATACACAATGATGGAATACAGAAAATGAAGTAATGAACATACACATTCCATCCAGATTTAATATCTGGTAGTAAAACTGCAAAACAAAATAGATTTTAGGACAAGTTTGCATACAATAGTTGCATACAATAGTTCTATTATTAAATCTTCACAGCTCTACATTGTATCTCTCACAGGAAGCGGGGGTGGGGGTGTGGGGAGGGGTGTGGCCATGGCTCAGTGGGTAGACCATCCAAGCTTGGGGACCTGCTTTTGGATCACCAAAGCCCGTGTAAAGCGGGACAGATCAATAAAGCACTCATACTGCAAGGTGGAGGCAGAGGCGAAAAAATGACCCAGTCTCAAGTTCAGAGGAGGTTGTCCTCTGACCACATGCTCTGAAAGGCGGGGGCAGTGTATACGTTTGCACAGACAGACACTCAAAGATTTGGGGAATGGGGGAAAAGTGACAATGTGTCTGAGAATCTATAGACCCAACAGCTCAACTTTAAGAAGTTTGCAAATAAAGTATCAATAGCGACAATAAAAGCGTGGATGGCAGCACTGGACTCTACAAGATAATGAAGCACTGACTTCAGCAAGCTTCCTTAAGGGCACCCAAAACTCTAGGCTAAGAGGAAAAAAAACATCCACTCTGATAATAAAGACAGCTTCTCAAAAATAAGCTACTGAGCACAGAGAAGCAGCTCTGCTGTTAAGAACACTTGCTACTCTTTCCGTGGACCCAGAGTTTACTCCCCAGTGCCGTATCAGACAGTTCATGAGAGCCTGCTGTAACTCCAGCTCCAAGGATGCAGGGCCCCCTCCAGCTCCATGGGTCCTCGACTCATGGTGTCTGCAACCAGAGACACGAGGAAAATAAAATCCCCCACAGAAGGATGGGGGCAGGGGGCTACTGCAGGCATAAAGGAGGTCTTACCAAGAGAACAGAAAAGCAAACTCTAAAATAACTGTGTAAGCCATGTAGAAGCGAAGGGCAAATACAAAAGGGATGTCTTTACAAACTTACATACATACATACATACATACATACATACATACATACATACATGCAATAAAACTGATAGGGTTTTAATGTGTCTGAACATACTGAGGGCTAAATGAGAAAAAACTAAAACCCTGAAAAGGAATAGTATACTTTATGATCTATACATTTTAACATATTCATAAATACCAAATAGAGATTTATACCTAGTGACCAAACTATATTGGGGCGGGGGGAAGAACCACAGTTTTCCTTATTAAAGAAAAGCCAACAACTCTACACTTAAAGTGTCAAGTGTTCACTCTGAGTAAGTGCACGTGTGGGGCAGGACACGCATGTGCTCAGGAGACAGCTTTCAGAATCACTCCTTTCCTTCCTCCACATTTTCCAAGGACTGAACCTGACTGTCAGGGTTACGTGACAAGCACTCAGTCACTGAGCCATCTTGTGAGCCCAAAAATGGAAAGAAAAAGAAATTAAGTACATTTAAACCATTATGTAGAAAACCAGAGGTGACACTGGGCACAGAGGAGCCAATCTTTGATCCCAGAACTTGGGAGGCAGAAGCAAAGGAATCCCTGTGAGTCTGAGGCCCACTGGGACGACAACCTGAGTTCCAAGACACAGGGAAGAACCCATCTAAGGGAAAAAAATAAAGAAAAAAGAAACACAGACATGAAAACTGAAAGACAACATAAGGAGAGGAATGTGGTAGGTTCTGAAGAACGTGAATAGGGAGTAGAAAGAGAGAGCTGCCAGCTTTTATAGTAAATGAGTTGCTTCACTGCATCAGCATATAGCTAAAAAGAAAATTAACTATTAAGGAAGACAGACAGTCCTACAAGTGGCCAGACAGACACACACACTCCAAACCAAGAAAACAGTAGCAGTGGGGGTTGGAGGAAGAGTGGAAGTGTGAGGCGGTCAAGAACACAGTAAGTTCATTAAAAAAAATCTGACCAGTCATCCCCTTAGCGCCTCCGTAGACAACACACTGCTCCTTAACATAACTCAGTTGCTACTCCTTTTATCTAGAGATGAACTCTTTACCACCACTGCCCTTAGCAAGTTTTATAATTTTGTATAAGTCAAAAGACTGTCCAAGAAGCAAGACTTTGAGTTCTATGTATAATTCTGAAGAAGCTATGCATATCGTGTACTTTTTTGTTGTTGTGATAAAATACCATGACCATAGCAATTCAGAAGTCGGTTTATTTTGGCTTACAGTTCCAGAGGGTCAGAGTTCATGAGGACCGCCCCGCAGCCGGAGCGGGAAGCCAAGGAAATCTTTAACCGCAGGCATGAACCAGAGAGAACTAAAGGTTAGATGAGACTCAACTCTCAAAGCTGCTGTGTCCTCCCACCAGGCTGCATAATCTCTCCAACAGTGCTACCAACTGGGGACTGTGTTCATCTCAAATGCCAGCTAAACCCGTGGGGGACATTTCACCCAAACCACCACACACCCAGCAACCAGAAGCTATGTAAAAAGTCTAGACTAACTGGATTTTAAAAACAGCACTAAGATGTCAGACATACTAGTAAAAAGTCCTTGGAACATAACTAGCCAAGCTTTCAAAAGTTTGTTCTGCAAAAGCAAACAGCCAGAAAATGTACAAAGCAAAGAGAAATGCTGCTAGAAAACAATAGACAAAATGTCCCTAAGTTCTAGAAGGAAAAAAAACATATGACCCCAGAGCTCTACCTGTGTGATTCACTCACACACAACAGCAGAAACAGCTGGACAGTGGCAGCTTCACAGTAAGTGTGAGGGGCATGAGGACTTCGGACGCTCGACAAAGCCACCACAGTCCTGAGCTAGGGTGATCCAGAGAGGGAAGGGACAAGCAGGCACTGATGAGGAAAACATACATAGAGAAGGAACAAAAGGAGAGAAAAGGCCCAAAGGAAACACAGTATCTTGCAAAACTCCTTACTAATATATCCAATGACTTAAAACAAATTCAAAGTATTGAACAAATCAATTCCAATTACTAAGACTCATCCAGGAAAACAAAGCAAACTGGTACATTTTTACAAGTTAAGAAAGTCCTCTCTAGGACAGGAGGCTAGGGAGGGCCGGGGCAGGCGTCTATGATGAATTCTTTCAAATGGTCATGAAACAATGCCTTGTTCATCTGTCCCAGAATACAAATATAAGTATGCAAGTTTCAAAACAGTACAGTAGGACCCAAAGCCCCGCAGAGATAATACAAACCAAAAATAGACTAATTTCCAAAAACAGATACTTTTTGAATATGATTAGCAGATTAGCTCTATTAAAATTATTAAAAATAAATAGAGTACATTGAAAGAATGCCAACATGACGAGGCTGGGCTTGTGACAGACAGACTAAGGTTCTGGGCTCGCTCTCCGACACTACATGAACCTTGTTAACTGAGGAACAGGAAACCTGAAATAATTCACTCAGTGAAGTCAATGGAGGGTGAAAAATGTAACCACATTAGATTTTGAAAAACAATGCAAGCATCAAACTAGAAAGAGAAAGTGCAGTGATGGAGGCCGCAGTCTCGGGAGGGGAGAGGAGAGGAGAGCGCAGCTATGTGTAAGGAGTGCAGAGCTGGAGTTTGGCAAGATGAAGAGATCCTGACTATCAGTTGTACCGATGAGACAGACCAAGGCGGATACATGAAATGGCACTGACTGTCCACATTATTAAAAGGATTTCAATGGGTAACTGTATGCACTGTAAAATACAAGAACTACGAAACCTTTTCTTAACTATATTCTTCCCTCTGCCAGATTATAAATTTTGATCAATCTGTTTTAGTTATACTTTTAAAAAAAGTGACAACAAAAATAAGCCATGTGAAATGTACTTTCCTCCAATGAGTACTAAAATCTTAAGTAAAAACTGAAAATTAAGCAAGACAACCCACTTCAACTCATCAAAAAGCAGGCTGTTTTAATACTGGGTCATGGTATTTTAATCACAATGCTCAATTATTTGTAAATTATTTCACAAATTTCTTGTGTTTATAAACGCTTCTAAATTTCTCATCCTTTTGCATCTAGTGTCTACAAGAACACCAGATATAATCATCAGTATTAAATACACTCCTGATCCTGTGCTTTTAGATTTTAATTCATAACAGTTAACTGCTCGTCATTTTTTGAACATGAATGTAATAAAATACTCATTAGTTTTTAGTTTTGTTTCCTTTACTGAACTGGGGTCTCCAGCTGACTTTGAATTCCTCCACCTCTGCCTGTGGAGATTACAAGCCATGCGCCATCACCCAGGGTCAAATTATATTTTACAGTCTCCAAGGAAATTATGTTTCCCAAACCTGACTTGTCGCAGGACTTGTGGTGAGTCAGAGACGAGCCTGGGAAAACTCAGGTGGTGCTACACCCACTTCCCGGCTACGCAGCCTTGTGGCCCTGACTGATAAAAAGCCTAAAATGTGCAATTATAGACATGAGAGGGGGTGGAGAGAATTGCTATGATCATGCCCTTTAAATGCTACCATAACACAAAACTTTAAACTTTTCTCAGTCACTATAGACATATATGAAATCTTGTATTGAGACCTACTTTTATAATACTGTATGTTCATTTTCAGTCTAAAAGAATTTAAAATATTTTCGTGTATAAATATAAAATTATACTTTTTTTTTTCATTTTCTAGACAGGGTTTCTCTGTATAGCCCTGACTGTACTGGATACAATTATACTTTTAAAAAATACTATAAGTCGGGTGGTGGTGACACACGCCTTTAATCCCAGCACTTGGGAGGCAGGACAGCCAGGGCTACAGAGAAACCCTGTCTCAAAAAACCAAAAACAAACAAACAAAAAAACTATAGCAATATCTAATTTCATGTCTTTACTGATGTGTTGTTTCATTTTAATATAAACCTATTCCACAAAGCTATAAAAGAAGTTATTAATGTAACTTCACCAGGAATTGACATGAGAAATTATAGCTTTAACTGATTTTTAAAAAATATTTCTTAGGGCTGGAGAGATGGCTCAGCAGTTAAAAGCATTGGCTGCTCTTCCAGAGGTCCTGAGTTCAATTCCCGCAACCACATGGTGTCTCACAACCATCTGTAATGGGATCTGATGCCCTCTTCTCGCGTGCACGAAGACAGTRAGTACAACTATATACATAAAAGACAGTTTTCAAAAAATATTTTTTTTCAAAGTGAAAAAAGTGATGGGAAACACTCTGCAACACACTTGCTGAAAGACAACGTCAGTATATATATTACCTAAAGTCAAAATGTTGCTTTACCAGGCTAAAATACAGTGTTTTGGGTCACTAGACATGTAGATCAATGTGTAATACTAGGCAAAAAGGAATAAAGGTAGCTTGAATAATAAACACAGTCTGCAAATGAGTAAAGCAATACCATTTTGTGTGCATGCCTTCAGATGTACACACATCCTTACAAAATTTCTGTCAGATAAAAGTGAAAATCTTTTGGCCAGGCAGTGATGGCTTTAGTCCCAGCACTCCCAGAAGCAGAGGTAGAGGAATCTCTGAGTTAGAAACCATCCTGATCTACGCAGCAATTATCCAGGACAGCCAGGGCTACACAGAGAAACCATGTCTTGAAAAAAAAAAAAAAATCAAAACCAAACAAAAAAGTGAGCATCTTTTAGATTAGTCATTTCTCGCCTTAGGCTTCCTCCGTGAGATGGCTAGAATTTTACACACTACCAATGTACATCTTTTTTTTCAAGAGGTTTTAAATTTTACATCATGGCCCAGAAACCACACACTGTAACGCACTGATGTTTCTTCAGATACAGCTAACTTCCCAGGGCTTACCTGGTCTGTGGCTCTCCCGGTCTGGATACTGAATATACTTTATCTTCTCCAACTTTTCCAGGCGCTTTTGTTATTCTAAAATGAAAACAATTTAATGTTTCAGATTTTGCCTACAGTAAATATTTCATCTTGAAAATCCCAACCATCGCCACACAAAGGACTTTTTACAACATAACGCATCTCTGAGTCTGGACAAGACTAAGCACTGACGGGAACTAAACACTCATAGTCTGGTTTGGTGGGCTTTTCGGAGACCAGGACTAACTGTGCAGTCCTCGCGGACGACCTGGAACTCACAGGAGAGCCTGACGCCTCTGTCTGCCCCCATACTGGGCTTACAGGCGTGCACGGTCACGCCCCGCTACAACTCAGCAAGACCACTAAGAATATCACGTGCGTAGATTTCCCCAGCTTGAAACTACTTTAWATTATCCCCATCAACACATTCGGTTGTCTCTGAAATGCTGTAGGGCTCAGTTTTACGTACGAAGGTTCACATCTGTAAAATGGGCATAAGTCCTACGTGAACTCCAAACAAAGAAGTGGCTCAAGATGGCAGTCATACCCCTCTCCTTCTGCAGGATGCCCAGGGCTCACCCGCCCCGCACGGTCCTGCGGGGCCCGCTAGGCTCACCCGCCCGCCCTTACGACCACGATCCCGCCGGCAGCTCCGAGCGCCGCTGCTCCTCCCGCGCGCGGGGCGAGCGCACGCCTCTCCGGAGCCCAGCCCGCCTCCCCCTCCTCAAGTCCGCGGCGTACGCACCGGGGCGGCGGGCGCTCGAGAAACGAGAGGCTGCGAGCCGCCTCCCCGGCGGAGCCGCGTACTCACCGCGAGGCGGGCGACGGCGCGCACGGCGACGGGACGGCTCGGCTCGGCTCGGCTCGGCTCCGGGGCAGCCTGGCGCGGGCACTGCGAGGCGCTCGCCCGAGTCTTCAGGTGCCCGGCGGGGGCGGAGCCCGCGGCGCCACAGCGACTTTCAACTGCGCCGCCTCCGCCAATGAGAGAGCGCGGGCGGCCTTTGAACGCCAACGGCCGCGGGCTGGGCGCCTGCGCACTAGTTGCGCGGCGCGGAAGCGCACGGGCGGGGCGCCCTAGCGGGGCCGTCGGCACGGACGCGCCTAGGTGGCCGGGGTCGCGCCTCGGGGGGTGGGAAGGGGGGAAGGGCTGGCGCCAGGACCTCGCGAGGGCGGGGATGCGCGGGTGACCCGCGACTTCTGGAGGCGCTGGGGGCACTGCTCATTACTTAGGGCCGCGCCCGCCCGGGCTGGTTCTGGCTGGCGGCGCGCAGGCTTCTTCCATTGTTAGCTCACAGGTTCCGTGCTCAGGCCGGTGAAGTCACCCGCTGCAGGGCTCGGCACGCCGGCGCTCGCCCGCCCCCGTGAGGCTGCGGTCCCCAAGCCTTCGTCTGCTTCCTCCGTGTCCTCTCCAACACGCTGGGTCAGACAACACAGTAATGCTTTTTCACGTTTGCGGAGAAACTCCATCCCACAGCTCAGACCGCTCCCGGCCGGCCAGTGTGGGCTACCTAGCTAATTCCAACGCAGCCTAAGATACACAGCAAGACTTGATCTCGGAGAGAAAGTAGGGGAAGGAAAAAAAAAAAAAAAAAAAAAAAAAAAAAGCTACAATCGTGCCTTCAAGGAGCATGGTTCACAGGTCCATAGAGTTCCCGACCCTGCCAGAGACTTCTGTAACCAAACATGGGGAAGGGGCGATAAGACAGCTCCACGCTGACCATCGGCGGTACTCGGCCTTTATGGACTGTGATTCATGCGCTCCATAGATGATAGTGTTGGCCTGCAAAAGAGAGACTAGAAATTACAATTCAAATACAGTCACCAAAGCTTAAAAGTCATAAACCTACAAATCCCATGTGCTTCGGTTGCTTCAGCCTTGGAAAACTTTGGACTGCAGAAAAAGTTCAGCTGCTTTGGGTCTCTTCCATTATGATATACACACTCCCAATAATCCCTTTGTGATAGAGCATTGAAAGGGGGGGGATTAATGGATGGAAAATATGTGCTTTGCTACAGGTATCATATCTGTATAATAGGTGATGGACTGAAATGTGAATTCTGAGCTGGGGGTGTAGCTCAGTTCCAGTGCTCATCGGGCACATTCAGTTCCCAACATGGAGAAGCGAACCCACTGTGCGTACATTGACGACTTCTTGGTACTCCTCAGACCCCTTGCTTGAAAACTTTGTCTTGACCTTTGAAACAGGAAGTCAGCACCGGCTGCTCTTCCTTCAGAAGACCCACGCAGCCCCTCAGAACTGTCGCAGGGGAATCTGATGCTCTCCTCTAGCCTCTGAGATCGCCAGGCATGCATGAGATGTATGCACACATGCACGTTACAAAGCACACATTAAATAAACAGATAAACAGGGTTTTGTTTGTTTTTAACTGACCAGAGGCAACTCGCCCGTTAAGAGCACCTACTATTCACGTTCAGTTCCCAGCACAGTTTACAGGCAGTGGACTCCTCACAACTGCCTGTAACTGCAGCTCCAGGCGATCTAATGCTCACTCTTGCCTGGCTCTGCAGACATTCATACACTTATGGCATATACTTACACGGATCACTCGTACACATAAAAAAGCAAAAACAGTAGAAGCTTGTATACTGTCTCAGATAAAGAACAATGCATTCTTAAGGAATGGCAGAGCAAACATGTTTGTATTAGGAGGCAAGTTCTAGGGCTGTTACTAAAAGATACCAAAGAGATGGGCACAGGCAGAAGCTAGTAGGAGACAAGGATTACTTCAAGGAGCTTGTTACAAAGAGGTCATTGTAGCCCCATCTAACAGTCTCTGGGCAGCAAGGATACTTTCTGGTCTTCCTATCTGAAGGAGCCTTCCCACAAGAATCTCTCTGTCTCCTGCAGACAGGAAAATACAGGCCCGCTGGTCCTGGCTAACATCCGAGTTCCTCAAGTGATTTCAGCTGTAGTCATCAACATACCAACCCCACCTAACTTGAGAGAGCCCTTAACTCTGTGAGAATTAACACGAACTGTAACCCAGCAAATGGATTTCAGACCAGGCAGTGATGACATACATTTTTAATGGCGACATCTGGGAGGCAGAAGCAGTCGGTTCTCATGAGTTAATAGCCAGTCTAATCTACAGAGCTAGTTCTAGAACAGTCAAGGCCACACAGAGACCCTGTCTAGAAACAAGCCCCAGCCCTAGCAATAGAATGTATTCCACGTCAAATTGGTAGGTCAAACCTGCAGTCCTAAGGCAGGAGGATCCCTGCAATTCGGAGGCCAGCATGAGCTATACCGTGAGTCTGAGGACAGCCTGGGCCACAAGGTTGGAACCTTATCTCCAAGCATACATAAAAAGAGCGTACTTCATCTGTAATGCTTTTCATCAGAATCATGGAGAGAGCCGTGTTTAATAGTATGTGCCTGTAGTGTYGGCACTTGGGAAACTGAGGCAAGAGGCCTACCATGAGTTGGAGGAATACTGAGACCTTGACCCTAGATAAATAAATAACCAGACATTGCTAAACAACATTGTTATTGTATCTCTGTGACACATTTCTCTAAGATTTCAGGCCCAGGGAAAATGTTTCTTCTGCTGGTTTTGTTGTTCTTTGGTGAGCCATGAAGGTCACACAATGAGGACTTTGTTGCCAGCTGCTTAGGAAGTGGGTACAAATCTTCTCAAGCTCTCCATTTCCAGGCTACATTGCTTAAAGTAATGTTAGCCACAGCCTCGGATAGATTTCTGACCTCAAGTGAATTGTGAGGCAGATCACTGTTTACCAGTAGAAGACAGACACTCAACTCTGGGAAGGGCTTGAGGGCGCTGATTTTAACCCTAAGTGTTTCCCAAGTACCTGCCTTTCACCTCAAACTTAGGAAAAAGTTGACCTGAGACTGCGCAGTTCTTTGCTTAATGCTTGCAGATTAATCAAATCCTTGGTGAATCCAAGTGGAACAAAGTCACTGCACTGGTGGATGCTAATGTGGAACTGCCGATGGTCCCACCCTGTTGTGCCAACTAGCAGGCCAAAGGAGCCCAGGCAGAGACATACTGAGCCGGTGCATTCCTCCGAGTGTTGAGGGGAGTGTGCACAGTGAGCCGGCAGGACTGTGCAGCCACCTAGCTGGGTAATGTGTGTGTGTGAGGCTCCCGGGAATATACTACCCGGGAAGAATTCCAGAGTCTCCAGATAGCCACGGAGTATTYCCTGAAGATTCTGTCTTAAGCATCAGCTGGGTAAAGAACACACACTGGGCTTCCAAGTGGCTGAAGAGCTGCGGGCCCTCTGACTTCACTCCTCTCAGTTTCCACAGCAACACAGAAGAAGGACGGACTCACAGTTAGGAAACAAGGTGCACTGACCTTGTTGTGTCGAAGGGGCACAATATCTCAGCAGAGTTCCTGAACCTCTGGCTCTTACAGTCTTTGTGGCCCATCTTCAACAATTTTCCCTGAGCTTTAAGTAACTGATACATACCCCAAATGTATCAGTTGGGAGGGGGATCCCACGGTTACTTATTCTCTTCATTTGGATCAGTTGTGGGTCACTGTAATGGTCTCCGTCTGTTGCAGAAAGAAGCCTCTTTGATAAGAGACGAGAGCTATACATTTATATGTGGAGATGAGGATAGATATTTAGAAAGCAGGCTCCAGACGCATAGGCAGCAGAGGAAGGCCTTGTCGGACATCAAAGGGAGGAGAGGCTCCTGGTCCTGGAAAGGCTCCATGCAGCAGTGTAGGGGAATACCAGAACAGGGAAGTGGGAGGGGGGTGATTGGAGAACAGAGGAAGGGGAGATGACTTATGGGACTTTCGGGGGAGAGGGGAACCAGGAAAGGGGAAATCATTTGAAATGTAAATAAAGAATATATCTAATAAAATAAAATAAAATAAAATAAAGTAAAATGCATATGGAAAAAAAGAAATTATATTGGTTTAGGAAAATGGCAGGAGGTGCTCCTCGGGGTCTGTGACCTCTCTGCAGTCGTAGCCGGGCTGGGTTGTCAGTACCAGGCATGCATTTCCCTCCTGTTAAATGGGCCTTAGGACTAATTAGATAACTGCTGGTTGTTCCCAAGACAGAGGAGCCGCTGTTGTGCCCTTGTGAGTTCCTTGCCAGCTCAGCCACCCGTGTGGTCCACAGGCTTTCCAGGTCGGGGACTACCAATCGCTCCTCTCCCTCGGGAGCTAGCATAGCATCTTCTGATACCGTACGAACCAGTAAGAACCAGGCCTCAGGAAGGAGGCTTCCAGGTCAGTACCAGCTCTTTCTCCAAGTCCTGTGTCCTAAGTGTGTGGTGCTTTCAGCAAATAGGGCCTTACCTTCAAATTCCGAGACGCATCCAAGGGCGGCCAGGGCCTGCATTGTTTTGTGGGTCTCATGGAGTCCCTTGACTACCAGCTCAGGAGGAGGCTCCTCAGGCCTGGAACATGGGTTTTCGCTAGCTAGTCTATGGCTCATGGCATACAGTAATTTAAACTATATACCTACACACACACACACACACACACACACACACACTCACACACACAGTATGTCATTTTAAATATTATTCCTATGTCTTTTTCAAATATCCTTAGTATTCTGTAGCCCTCTCTCCTCTTTTACTGGGCAGGTTTAAAGGGCCAGTTGAAGGACAAAATCAACGTGCTATATAATTGTCATGCTCTTGTTCAAATGACCAGTTACTGTGCTGAAAACAAGTCATGATCTCAACCACCTGCCAATGAACAATTGGAGGCCTATTACCCTTAAACAAAAAGATATTTGTTACAGCAAGACAATGTTGGCAGAGACGGGTTCCATCTTGTGATCACCACGCTGCCATTCCTTCCTCCCCACCCCCTTCACACATGCACAAGCACGCACACATACACATGCACACACACACATGCACACACATGCACATGCACACAAACACATACACACATATACACGCTCATGTGCGCATGCACACACACACTTGGCACACACACATGCACACACATTCACATGCACACATGCACACATGCACATGCACACATACACATGCACACAAACATACACACATACATATGCTCACGTGCGCATACACACATACTCACGTGTGCATACACACACATGCACACACACATGGCATGCACACACACGCACACAGACACACAAGGCATGCACGCACACACACACGGCATGCATGCACATGCACACAAGCACACACACGCACACACACACACACACACGGCATGCATGCACACACACAGCATGCACGCACATGCACACATGCACACATACACATGCACATAAACACATACACACATGCACACGCTCACCTGCACATGCACACACGCACACTTGGCACACACACATGCACATACATTCACATGCACACATGCACATGCACACATACACGTGCACACAAACACATACACACATACATATGCTCACGTGCACATACACACACATGCACACACACATGGCATGCACACACACGGCATGCACGCACACGCATGGCATGCACGCACACGAACACGTGCTCACGTGCACATACACACATGCACACACACATGGCATGCACACACATACATGGCATGCACGCACACACACGCACACACGCACACACATGGCATGCACGGGCACACACGCACACACGCACACGGAGTAAAGCACATCCTATTTGCTTTTCCATATGAAGCAGCTCAGCACTTCTTGAGTTAGTGTCTTACTCACATGAGCAAGCTATATTCACTAAAGCAAATGCAGATCCTTCTCTAACAACTCTAGTGTAATAGAGACGCTAGGTTTCCCAATCAGCCACCATGCTTAACAGTAACAGAAATAAAAATAGAAGGTGGCCTTGGCAGTGTGTATGTTTATAAACATAACTCTCCTTTTCAGTAAAAATCGCATAACTGTGAGAACTTTGAAATTCCCGTGAATGGCACAACTGCTTGGCTGCAGCTTCACATTCAGTCTCAGCCTCGGAATTCTCAAGCATTAACCTGTTCAACCCAGCTACAGACGGAGCCCACGATACCTACGTCCAGGCAAGACTGTTGGCGATGATCTGATGACGTTTCCAGCAAGACGACAGTCTGGACATCGCGAACTGGGATGCTTTCTACTCTTTAAAGTCGTGCAGATAACAGATGTTCTGTTATATAAGAAAGTAGTACCAGGGTTTTCTGTAACTCATGATCATAGACCACTTGGGACAACATAGCTTTCTAATAGCAAGGTATTTGCCATGGAGGTGTGGGGATGACTTGCTGAAAATACTCCTGATTATCCCAGAAGATCCCAGAGTAGGTCCAACAAGATGGCTTGTTTTTGTTGTTGTTGTTTTGTTTTTGTTTTTTTTTTGTTTTTGTTTTTTTGTTTTGTTTTGTTTTTTTGGTTTTTTGAGACAGGGTTTCTCTGTCTAACCCTGGCTGTCCTGGAACTCACTCTGTAGACCAGGCTGGCCTCGAACTCAGAAATCCACCTGCCTCTGCCTCCCA